>JAQFXM010002138.1:0-26555 GCA_034693345.1 Entomobrya multifasciata
ATAAATTCAACAAGAAAAAGTTATGGGGCTTCAAGTGGTTGACGGTCGACATTTTAAGGATTTTGGTATATCTACCAACACGGTGGAGCAATGAGGCAGCTGCCCGGTTTTTTAAGGTTTTAAGTACTCCCCTAACAACTATTTAAAATATCAAGGAAATCCATGACATGAAATTTTTGGGGTGGTCACGACTGAAAAAACATACTCTTATACTGCGAGAAAAATATTTTCAAATTGATTGATTATTACTGTAGAGGCATAAAAGGCTAAAAAACAACTTTCAAATTAAAATAACATTTGCCCCAGCCAACACCCAAACTTTTAGCTTGTTTTCATTGGGCTATGAAACTTTAAAAATGAGATGTTGCAGCAATGTGTTGAATTGATGCAAGGGCAGTTATGTTTTTGTATATTCATTAAAAATCCTATGACACAGCATAAAGAATTTTGAATTCAAAACATAAAATTTAGACAATTCATTATGATGGGCTATTGCGCTCTTTCGCAGAAAGTGTAAATGTTTCATGACGATTAACAGATTACTTCAGAGTTGATAAGATACACTCATCGATGTTTTGCTGATTAAATCATATGCTAAGCAATCATCAATATTCGTAAGTTTCGTAAGCAATTTTGTAAAAAAATTGTTAAAATAGGGCTAAAATATAAATAATGTATCAGGTTTCGAAGTCAAAACTCATCAACTTGTTTTAAATAACCGGAGACCTTGTTAATATGATTATGAACACAAACTATTATTTTTTAAATATGTTTTAAATATACTCGACTAGTGTACCTCAGCAATATAGTGCTGAGTTGTTTTTAAGCCCAATTTTACATTAACCACATGTTGTTTTGCATATATATACACAGAGTTTCTATATCTAGGATATTTACCGAATTCATAAAATCCATATATTCGAAAGTTAACGGAAGTTTGTTTGTAATTGCTGATTTAATCATTTAAGCCAAATGAAAATTTGATGTATAAGCTCATAATATTTAGGAAAAGTCACATTACAAATCTAGCTATCCGACCTATTTTTAGAATAAATTGTTTAAATTTGGAATAAAAATTCAGTATGTTCCTTACTTGTTGAAGAACAAGATTAATCGTCAATTGAGTTTTTAGAAGTCCTCGAGTATTCTCATTTGTTCCAAAATGTTCCAGAAATTCACTTTGGAAAGGCTGAGAAAGTTATTCTTTCAACCTAATCACCAGTATCCTTTGTACTTATCTATTATGATAAATCAAGTTTTAAATTATATCGTATGGCCATTTCCTTTAAACTGGAATTTCAGTATTCAGGCCTACAAAACTTCTCAACATTTACTTCAGGCTTTTTGGGGAGTACCAGTGTTTAAACTTTTTCATGTATTCTTCCTGACTTATATGTCAATTCATTGTTCTTTGTATGCCTCAAAAACAATTCCACAATCTGTCATACCAATATTTATAATGAACATTAGTATACTTATTGCAACTGCGCTGTGCGATATATTACTGATTTTAAATGCACATGATTTAGTCAACTGCTTTCAGTGGGCCCTTAGAATACACAATGATTATCTTAGATACGTCAAAATAGGTAAAAAAAATATATTTATTTGTCTACCAAATACATTACTTAAGACTAAATTGGAAATTTTAATTCTCTTTAAGGTGGTCGACCGTTTTCCAATGTTTTCAATTGGGTTACCTTAATCGTAACTTTTGGAGTAATAGCAGCTGGTATTGTCATAGCAGGAATAGTAGGATTTATTCGCTTAGATTCATACCACATATTTATAGTTGCAGTGGATGTGCCAATTTTGTCAAAAAGTGTTTTAACAGATGTTTTATGTTTTTTATTGGTTCTTCATGAAGGTCAACTAATAGGTCAAACATCTAGACAGCTCTTATTAATTCTTTTATATAATGCAGTCTGCATGATCAGCTTATTGTCGAATATGTTAGACCAACCTTTTAATTTGACAAAACAACGATTGTATCAACAATGTAGAATAGTTCGTATATTTCTACGAAATCTAGACGCCATATTAGCTGGATTATTACTTTGTTTTGAGTTTTTAATTGTAATACTTAGCGTCGGTACATTTTACATAGGATTAAAAAGACATGATATGTCGCTTGCAGCACCCGCGTTCGCAATTGCTTGCGTAGGGATAATATTTGTTCAAGTTGCTTTTATGCTTGGCTGTTTATTGTTTGAACTTTCAGATAAACTTCTACGAAAATGGAAAAATGATTGCATTCTGTATAATCATTGTCCTAGAAAAAGTGGCTACAGTGTTAGCATGCTGAAAAGTTTGCCTACTATGGCACTGCCGGCAGGAAGTATTGGAATAATTGATGTGGACATTAAAATGAATTATATGGATGGCCTTCTTCAAAATGTAATTGGTACAGTATTGACCTTAAAAGATATTATTAAATAATTTATTAAGGGAAACCTTGGTTCAGTTAATATGTATATACCACAAAGTACAAATTTTATTTGGTTAATTTGCATTATTTTTAGCCCTTTTAAAATTAAGTGAAATATACTTAATTTTAAAATTTGCTGAAATAAAATGAGCTGAATTACTGTGTAATATTGTGTTATATATTTTTAATTTTAAGTATAATTGAACTATGGACAAAAATTGCATTTATATTAAGAATGATTACTTTTAAAACTTGTTTACACCCCACTTTTCAGAAAGGGTACCATAAAAGTCAGCAAGGAAGTATTAAGAAAGCATATCGATATGAGGGCGAGTATATATCTCAGTTATATATAATGTTCTTTCTGATTCCCTTCCCACGTTAAAAAAAATAAAACTTTGAAAGCAAACCATTTCTCAACTACGATTGGGATATAGTTCATTTTTGTCTTATTTTATTAACTGACACTGAGAAATTCTGCACAAGGTGGCCAATACGATTGATCATTGAATTTCAGAAAATATTTTTAGCGCTAATCGAAAAAAAAATCATAAATTACCCATTGCCTTTCCATGTAAATTTTTTTAGGCTTTGAAAGCAAACCATTTCTCAACCACGATACGGATAAAGTTGATCTTTGGCTTATTTGGTTAACTGAGAAATTCTGCACAAAGTGGCCAGTACGATTGACGATTGAGTTCCAGAAAACCCTTTTAATGGCAAATCAAAAATAGAAACAAAACATTCTAGCTAGGATGTTGATAATTATAGTGAAGCAGAATGTTATGTGCACAGTGTGTATTTTTTCATTTCCATTTTCGTACTGTAAATGACTGATTGAATATGACTCTTAAAGTAATATAAGTCTACAGAGTTGTCAGCAAAAATATTGCATATATAAACATATATGCAACCCAATCCTAAATAAATACTTCAAAATACGTCATAATATATTAATCTTTCTTTATTATTATCATAACCTTTATTAAATAAAAAAATTATTATTATCAGCTTATCTGTTTTTATGCTAAAGGTTTAACATTACATAGTTTTTATTCAATTTTAAAAATGATTTGATATCGTGTAAGATTTTTAAAAAGTTTCAAGTGTCATAAGACCTCATAAAATTTTGTTAGCGTCACTCCATATTTACGTTACCAGCTCAGCAGTCGACCAAATTGTCAAACTGATAACAGAAAATAATATGTATTTTAAATCATTTTTTAATTACTAATTTTGAAATGAAATATTTTTTCTACAGTTCACTGGAATCCAAGGTAACGTTTCTTTTAGTAGCCAACGAGCTTGATAGGTAAAGAAAAAAATCAGTTATGTAACAGCCGGAAAATATTCCATTCAGGCAAATTTATAAAAATTACCTGACTTTTCCGGAATCATGCTTTCCAAACACCGCACGTAAATTTTTGGTCACGTTAGGTTTGCATAAGAAAATTAAAAATACAATGATCCCCAGGCTGGAGCTAAGGCAGTCCAATGGAGTAAAAAGAATTATAAAAATAGTTTTATTTTCCAGATCCGTGAGATATAACTGGCAAACCCATGACAACATCTCAAATATCCCTTAAAATTCAAACAAAAATTATAACAACCTTTTCGATGTATCGATGCATAATATTTTTAAAAATAAGATAACTTACATAATAATCCCATAACCGTAATCAGTTTTGCGATGACATTCATTCTATATAAAAGATCAATTAACATACATATTACATTATACCGTTGAAACTAAAACATGGATAAATTTTTAAAAGCATACTTATATTTTAAAATTTTAATAAAATTAACCGTGGTCATTTATATTTGCATTTAATTAAGAAACGTTAGTGATTCTAAAGATTTTTTTACCCTGCTTTTATTTCCAAGCAGCTTGTACTTCTGTCCAGTTCGGCTTGCGTTCCCATCTTTTTCAGGTGAATTACTTCAGAAGCAAAAAGAATTAAGTTGACAAGAAGCAATATACCCGCTGGAAAGTACAAGTACGGAATCTGTGCTTGTTTGCTTTGAAAATAACATCTTTCTCTGCCAAATCCAGGTATTGTTATTGGAGGTTCAGTTAAACTGTCCCTAATATATTATAATATGTTATAAGTAAATACTTGGTCAAACTATTTCAATGAAAACAAATACAGAATTATTTTTTCATAGGGGTAATTTATTTGTGTATTTACTTGTAAATGTTATCCAGTACAATACCAACGCACATGATAGTTGATGGAATACCAACCGAAAAAAGAACAAATCGTGTAAATCGTTTTCGCATTTTACCTTGCGAGTGAATTCGGGCACTCCAGAGGGATTTCGAAAATCTGGACCATAATCTTAAAACATGAATAAACGCTTTATTTACAAATTGTCAAGAAATTTGTGGATTAAAATAAAGATAACTTACTCCAAATTCATGCTTGTTAGCCAGAAGAAGGAGGACATGTACATTAAATAAGCCAACCATCCTAACAAAAATTAGTTAAAATTAAAATATTTTCAGTATTTAAATTTTAAGCTTTATCACATAATCAGTTTTATGCTTACCCAATGTTTTACATAACGGAATTGATAGACCAAATATTTCATCTGAATATAACTGGTTGATAGCAAAACACGTAAAAGCAAATAAAAGTGAGGTTGAATACGAGAACTGAAGCCAAGATTGAATGTTATTTTGATGTTTCCAAATCAGGATGTACACAATATTAGTAAGCAGCAGAAAAACGGCGGATACAATGTTTAAAATTGCGTACACTCTAATGCGCATCTCCTATTACATATAAGTAAAAATATTACATTAATTTGTTTTCCAGCACAACTTTAATTTTTCAATATAAGGTGTTTATATTTAATACCTGGACTTTTTGAGCTTCTCCAGGAGCTGTTGGTGTACAGGCAATTACCACATTTACCCTATCACTAATTTTAAATGTTCGTTCTTGCAATAAACCATCAATACAGAAGAAATCCGGATGTATGTATATTTTCCTGTTTTCCTCAGTTTGTAACAAACTGCCGTTTAAAAGCAATCTAAAACTGAAATAAAAATCATACCAAGCAAATATTTATTGCAACTAAATTTTGACTTGACAAACAATGAAATATCCGTTAATATGGGAAATTACTTGTTGATTGGACCATATTTTCTTGGTCTATCGTCGAACATATATTTATCTTGGCAGTTGGGTAACCCAGCAATTACGAAAGCTTTTGCAGTGAAGTTTTCACCCATGCTTTCTGTATCATCAGATTTTCTATACATCTTTGGTATCCATGGAGAATTCGTAGGTTCACAACTTCTCGTTCTTTCGCTTAATATCTCGGTTGGAAGACAGCATTTACGAATACAAGCTGTGTCCTCAGAACATGGACTTGGTAAGCACACTTTAAAGCTAACCCATTTCTTAGATTGCCTTTTAGATAACAAAAGCATCACTTAATAATATTTGATAATAGAAATTGAAATATTTAGTAAGCTTTTCAAGTAAGTGAATACATTAATATGCAGTAGTCTTCTTTCTTATAAACGTGTTTTTCTCCGTTTGGCTGGTTCCATGATAACATTCCATTTGAAATAATGGTCATGTCAGAAAGCTCTATGAGATTTTGATTCGTTTTTGATTTTTCATTCCAAACGGAATGCCAGTGGAATACAGCACTAGTTCTACCAGCTGGACAATGGAAATTCCTGTCTTGCAAACTATAATACATTTAAATAAATATTAGTCACAATGCAGTGATATCAAAAGCATGAAGTAGAAAAGAAGCTTACCGAAAACCGATATGGGCTTGTGTGGAGACTTGTATCAACTTTGTGTTGGGATACCACTTATTCTCATTGTCCAGTTCTAAAGAATTTTGATTTGGAATTTGGTTGGATGATGAAAGAGACTGGTCCAATATGGACCCAAATTTCTGCGTGAACTGATTAAATGATTCAGAATACTCGTCTTTGGTCGATGTGTATCTCAATCCATCATATTCAAACTTTTCTTGTTCCATATCAAGTTGAGTCATAATATTCTCCCAGTCTGATGGGTAAGCGCTATCGTTGCACTTATATAGTATGATAGGCAGCTCTTCCAAGCTGGTAGAGCGATTAGAGTCATCAGCCAAAACTGATGAGTAGAGTGAACAAAGTCCGAATAATATTGTGATTACCAATAATCTTAAAATTCGAGAAATTGATGTATTACGGCCAGAGGTTTTTCCACTGGGGTGAAAGAAGACTTGGTGAAGTACTTTCATTTTACAGAAAAATTTGATTATGTAATTTTTTAAAGATTAGTGTTTTGACTAAAGTTCTTAACACACAAGCCGTTTAGAAGCTGCTGTTGAAACGTTAGCGTTCTTAACGAAAATCAGTATAAAGCAACTAATAGGAAATATTTACAGTTTTAATAAATATTTTTACAAAAGAAAATGAGGTATAATGCGCTGCGGTATTTTGTCCATCCGTCTACTTGACAAGTTGGATAACGTCCGAATATTTTTCAGCTATATTGCGCAGTATCTTTTATTTTATAAATAGAATATCATGAAAAAATATTTATAATGCGAAATATTTACGTAAGTTTTAGGAGATAGTTTTTTTTGTCAAGCTTTCAGTTAGTGACTGTTTAAGTCAGAATGATAAGTGTAACTGAATTCCCTTTCCATTTCAGTTTGATTTATAGAACAATAAAAATACATTGAGAGATACACTGTCCATTGCATTGAAAAAATAACAGGCATACATTCTCCAGAACCAAACCATATCGCATCATTTTTCCACAAATAGTTTTATTTTTTAGTATCATGCATATAATTTTTATCGAAATGTATACTAACATGAATTTGGTGTGTTGGCAGCATTCCTGTCGAAACTGTCAAATCTTGTCTCTCTTAAGTTGCTGACTGACATACATTAGAATTAATAGCTGCTTTTCATCAAGTAAAGCGAAATTCATCATTTAAAGCAGTTTGAATGTCAAACAACTCATCTCAATCTATTTTTTACACACTGCTCACCCAATGTTTGATAACGCTTCTAGGAATTGTACTTTGATTCAAGAAGTTTGAATAATCATCAGTATGATTTATGCCACTTTCAGTTTATCAACTTCGTGACTCATTCATTAGCAGATTACAGGAAAAGTGTATTGCGTCACTTAACCTTCTTTATAATATTTATGGAAAGATTATTATATTTGACACGACTATCAGTTATGCTGATAAGATTTTCATGTGTAATGGCCAGTTTAGTAATGTTGTGCTGAACAAAAAATAAATAATATCTTGTTGTAGTTGATTTGCGAAAAATAGTGTAACATTTACGCGTCAACACTTGACCTTTATTGACCTGTCGGTCTTTTTATACGATAACTGGATAACACAGATCTATTTGAAAGGCAGCTTCGAATGATGCTCAACGGGAACACTTGTATTGATATCCTGTCTTGTAGTTTAAATATCAAAATTGAATTATTGGCTAGGTAATCTTTCGAAGGTAATTTTTACCAACAATCCCATTGATGGACATTAAAAGAATTCTTTCAGCAAAATCTTACCGTTCACTGTTGCCCAGTTTATATGATTGATTATATTATCCGAGATTGTGTTAAGCATGAAAAAATCCTGTGAGGATTTATAAGTGTCAATGATCATGATACACGTATATGCAGCTATATTTATGATTTTGTGATATGAGCTATATAGACTCCTGGATAGAAAGAAATATCTATATGATATTGAATTTTTGCTGTTTTTGCTAATCCGTCGTGACGACATTTCTTTATTTTAATGACTAAACAATTTCTAATTTATTTTATACACGTGCATATCCATTTGTATTGTTTTTTGTGATTAAAATTCTCATGTTTATTATGTGATAATCTAGTTCTGATTGAAAAAGTTAAAAACATTGATTACTTTAACATAGCGATAGGATTTCCACATGTGTAAAACTACCTTATATACTTTTGTTTATCATTAACTGACTCGTCAGCCACAAATAAATTCATAAGTACAATAATATAACACGTGCTCTCCATGATTGTAACCGTATTTGTGATTTGTTAAACCAGTATAATAATTTGTTTAAACTTCGTCGATACATGATATATTAAGTTTAAATTTCTATCATCCGAGAAGGTAAGCAAATAATCTTTTAAAAATACCAAATTCGGAATACATTTTAAATTAAGTTAAAAATGTGACATCACATGTTTTTCAAAGAAACTTATTAATTGTTTCTAATTTATTTTGCGGATGCAGCTTTAATAAAATTCGTTTGGTTCAGAAAATCAAATTGCTCTCCTGATTTTAAAAATATTTCTGATAAAATTTGGGTAGGATATTTCAATGCTTTACCGATGATAATATATATGTTACACTATTTCCAATATAGTAGCAACCTAATCCAATCCAGTGTTGACACAAGCAGTAATTAGTGCCCTTAGTGTAGCCTGGTTTGTGTGCATACTTCTCCATTTCATTAAAATAGATTTCACGAATGAATTTCCATGCGCTTCCTGCTACATCATTTTGTAGTTCCATGACATAATTTCACCCAAATTTTAGCTCCAGAGCAAGCTCATTCCAGTTCTTGTGGAGAGAACAGCTGCAGCTTCATAGTGGATGACGGCCATGGTTATGTTTATAAATCTACACATTTTAACAAATAATTGCATAGAAAAGATCCAACAAATTTTCATTTGAATATAATTAAAATACCTAAAAATGTGTAATTTTCGCACCTTCATCACCAACGACTTACGGTTTCGTAGAGTCCATATTAAAATTTGGTCTTTGAGTAATATTATAGATGGACTTTTTAAATTGATGAAAAGCTGCTGATTTTGAGATGTTTTTGTCCAAGTTTTCTTTAACTCGATGATGATAAGATGAAAATTAATCAAAATAAAATTTGGAATGAAGCATTTTTTGAAGGCTTCAAATGCATACATGAAATAATTAATGAAGTGTATAAGTGTGTAGTCCCTTGTTTGCTCATACCATCTGCGTAAAAATGTATTAACTGATGCATGAATTAATGATAATGAATCGATGCAGATAAAAAGATATTAAGATACAACTAGTTTTTACATCAAAAAGAGTTCGCAGAATTGATTACTTATAATTTGTCTGGATTCAATGCATATCGATTCCATAGAAATTTAGCGACTTGTAAGAAGTGTAAGTTTATGTACCCTAACTTTATATCATGTTTTCAAGCTTGTGTCGTGCACATAGATATTTTGTTTATTTTTTATGTTTCAAATAAATAAATTGGTCATGTGCACAAAGTTCATAATTGGTAAGGCCGCATTAAATTAATCTGCTTTATAAAAGGTTTTTTTCTGAAACTATTAGAATACAAATATAGAATAGATTTGTGTGACACCGTGAAATTCGTGTTTTAAATTAACTAGATAATTTCACAATTGAGTAAATTAACAAATTAATATAAATAAAGAATTTTCGTGAAGTATGTCATAATATAACTTAAATACAAATTAAATTGCGAATAATTACTATAAACATCAAACATGGAAGGTTTACAAAAACAGACTTAGATTTAGATCAATAAAGTGTGTGAAAAGTGTGTTTTTCTAATGAATTTTATAAAAAAAAGGTAATCATCCATTCAGCAGTCGAGGAAAGGAGTCTTTATACCTTTAGATAAAGGTAAAATCAGACTTATTGCAATTACCAAAAAAAGCACAAACTTATGATTCTTTGAAATGTAGTTTGTGCATGCATATTTTTTCTAACATTTAAAATGTTGCTTATTACATGGTAGAGTTAAAACTGATAATGTTATCATACAAATCGCTCATCTTATCAATAAATATTTTCAGCTTTATATCCTCAATGAGACATGTAGTCAGGAAAGTAAAATATTCATCCTACGTTTTAATCACTATGTTAGAAATGTAAGGACTAGTAGGTGTCACGGAAGCTGGTTCGATTTGTTTTGACAGTAAATTGTCTATCTTTTGCAATATTGGTGCTGCACTGTTTATTTGAAATGGCTCAGAAAAGAACTGTGAATTAGCGAAAATATACATTATCATAATATATTTCACAAGTATTTAAGCATATTTTACATAATGACCATAGTTTACCAAAATATCTTAATAATATTTCTGTCTACAATTTATTCCTTATTAGGTTTTGCCTGGGTTAGTCAAAGTGATCCTGCATTCGAACTTTGAAAAATGGTTAATCCAATATATATTACTGTAATTGATATCGAAACTGAACAAAACTGAACAAAATGCTATACAAAAGGCAAATATGAAAAAAGTCGACCGTTTGACTTTAGTATTCTTTTCTTGTTTTTCTTGAGCGACCATAACACTTTGTACTAAAGTTTTTATGATCGGATAGACTTGACGAAATATTTGCAGTCGATGAGATGCCTTCACAAATATTTATAGTCGTGTTGTATTCGACCTAATTGGAAAACAGTTTTGCACTGATCCCTAAAAATATCACAGTAACATCGGAAACCCATGGTACTTGTTAATAAATTTAGCAGATTTTCTGTAGCGTCGTTGGCTGCCTGACTTGAGCTGTTTTTGCAAACGAAAACTTGGTGCAGTAATACGATATTACATAATTTTAGAAAAAATATTTTATTTTACCTAGTATTTTTTCCTGTCCACCGATCGTTTCAGTCGAAAATTCTTCTTGAAAAGTCCTTGGAGACGGAATCCCAGAAAACGTACGTTTCTTTACGTTTGGTCTAAACACTGACATAGGAAGATAATTACAATGTTCGGGAACAAATAATACATGCATTTAAGTCATAGCGACCAAATTTAGTGATATGAGTTTCATATACAAATTGATATCAAGAACTGGAAAGTAAAACTTGTAAACGTTCAGGCAGTGTACATACGAAATATGGATTTTATTCACGAAATTTTAGTTTTCTATTTGTGCTGTTAAAAAAAAGAAATAAAAATCTACAAACAACAATAATTTTACGGGTATCATGTAAATGCGAAATTTAAATTTAACAGCGTTTAGCTTTGTATCAAAAATCTGATGAAGACAGTAAAGTCAACGAAGATCTCCATTTTGTAATAGTTCTAGAACTGTAGCTACATCTTCTAGCTCTATGTTAGTTCAAGCAGTGATCAATGACCTTAACGTGGCTTGATTGGCGTTTTTACTTCTCCATTTACCAAGAATGGATTCGACCGTGTCAATTACACGCTTCTTGCCTAAAGTCATGTCGTCTTCAAGATCGAAGACATCTATTTGTTTAATTTTAAGCTCTCGAGCCAGCTGTTTCCAGCCTCTTTTAAGGAAAGCTTCTGCCGGTTCATTTTCGCTTATTGCCAGGATTATTTGACCAAACTCGCATCCTAAAATTATGAAACGAAAAAAAATACAAATTAAGATTAGTCAACAAACAGATTATCAATACTCGCCAAATAATATTATGATATCTTTACCTTTATCTCCAAAGATTTTGCTTTCTTCAGTGCTTATTTCAAAATCTTAAATTCCAGCCATTGTATCGTACTTTGATATATATTATCACTAAACACTATAAGATGAGAATAAACAAAATCCTTCGGAGAACTATCCGTATTGAAAAATATAAAAAATTGTGATATTATCATCAAAACTGGGATACGATTGTTGTAGCTGTTATCATCAACAACAAATTGCATGCACGTACAAATACAAATATAACTGTTGCCATGAGTTTTTCGGTTTAATATGTACAGAGTTTGTGCTTATATTTTTAGTTAAAAATGTTAAATAGTTGTTGGTCCATACAAAACAGTAGCAGCAATTTGCTTTATGCATATGCTTGCATGGTTTTATTCTGATGAATTCAATGTACACTACAGTAATATTTGATATACGGCAGAATGCTTCATGGTATATCAATGCAAACTTAAATTTTTTGATAAGATACAAATCCTTTTACAAATGTGTTTATGGTATAATAATTGTATACTTTACGACTGAAACATGTGAAATACCTGTGCTAGTCATATCACGTGGAGAAAAGATGCACACTATGCAATTGGATGATGTCAACTTGCTACAGTTAAACATTATAAAGAAAAATGTGTGTCAAGTCATGCATACATCTACCTAAAATATATTTACATACTTAATCATATCGTATTATATTGGAATAATAAGAATTTAGCATGAAAGCAATCAACGAATTTGTAAAATACAAACGAAACACTTATATGGTAAAACATTGGTTAATTTATTTTACTTTCAAGCACGTCAAATGTACTGTTCACAGCAAATTGAAACACTACAAATATTTTTTTACATACTTAAGTTTATATGTGAAACGAAGTTAACTCTCTCTGCATCATGTGAAAATATAGGAGAAAAACGAGTATTGCTTAAATAAACTCATATCGACTAATTTATGATAAGGTAACCATGAGATGAACCCTTCGTTAGACGGTTTGCAAACTAGTAAATGTATTGGTGGAGTTTTCATAATGCTTGTTAAATTGAAACTTTATGAAAATAAGCATGCATGAACAATTTTTGTTCATTAATACAATTTTGTCCAATTTTGCATACAATGTATATCTAAAATTACGCTATTACAATTTTCAGAAACTAAAATGCGTGAACGTTCTCACTCTAGCGTAATGTGATAAACTAGCATAATGTGTTTTAAGGAAATTGACATCTACGTGACCATTTCAGCTCAGGGTCTCATCAATGTGAACACCAAGATATTTCACTGAGTCTACACGTGTTAAATAATTGTACCATATTTTAACTGGTATTACTAAGCTTCTTCATTTGACCAATATGATTCGGAAAAAAATCGATTTGTCATAACATGTTCATCATGCAAAGATATCAGTTTATTAGTGATTCATGAATTGGCGAATAATAATTTCGACACATATATTTTAGCAAAGATTTCCATACTCGATTATTTCTAATACTGAAACAACTTTTCCTAATTCTAGATCTTTTGCAGCTTGAATCAGCTTAGTTAGTGTGGCTTGGTCGGCTTCCTTACTCACCCATTTATGAAGTAGATCTGTGAGGACATCAGTAATACTTACTATGCCCAACTTTAAATTCCTTTCGAGTGTATTAATATCACTTTGTCGAATTCCCAAGTCTTGCGCCAACAGTTTCCACTTTTCTTGAACTGAAACTAGTGCACCATCTTCCTTGTCAATTGCCAACACAATTGTGCTAATTTTACAATCTAGAAGAATAAAAAGTATCTTTTATGTTGGCACGGGATCAGATAAATATTTTTAGTAGCGTAATTATGTATTTCGCATGCAAGACTACCTTGATCCCCAACAATTTTGGTGTTCATAGAGGTTCTGGTTTTGCCATCAACAACGTCTTGTCTCAGAGCCATAATAAAATCCACTAGCAATCAGTTAGCGTGCTTCCAGAAAAATACTTTTCTTGATAACATATAAAAACTTATAAGCAATACATAAGTTGATATATTTTGGAATTTTTGTTGAAGAAGTAGTTTGTTTCGATTTTAATAAATTTATTTTGAACTTACCTTTTTGTGTCGTATCCTATACTGTTCAAAGAATTTTTTGGCTTGTCTTGTTCTCTGTTAGATAGAGAGAAAGAAAGAGAAATCCTGACCAGTGTGTGTGTCTGGTTTGAGGTGGTTGAAGGATGTCAAAGTTAGAGCGTTCAGGAACACACGGGCGGAAAGGCAGACAAACAAACTAAAATCATAACTAAAAGAATTCAGTATATTCGTAATAACGTAATTTTGCGAATTCTTACCAAATGTGGCCCCACTTTAACGAAAGCACTAAATATATAAGTAAATACATTTACAAATGCACACTACTAAAACAACTTAGCATTTATTATATAGTCAAAACGTCTTATGGTCCTTACATGTATGATTCAAATCGTGTAATATGTACTAAATACTTTGGTATTATATACCCAAAGTACAATTTACTTTAGAACTACCATCAACTGCATTTCACTACCGACAAGAATTGCATCAGAAAGAGCAGATCATTTGTGGTATGAACATAGGTATGAATCCTGAATGAATAGGGATACTTGAATATATAAATTCAAAATACAATGGTGCAATGCATGGGCAGTTGACTGGGCGATTAAATACCAAACTTTGACGTGGAACGTTATTAAGTATATACTAATAATAATAATGATTTAAACACTCAGGTATAGTGCCACAAAAATCAAATATTGGGTATGATATGTCTTTATTAAATTTTAACCTGTGTTTATTGAATGCGTTACTTATGAACTACACTCAAACAACACGAGATAGCAAAAGTACATTATCAGTTTTTATTTTGGTTAGAATCGTACAGATATATAAGCAATTTTATGCTGAGTAGTGTATAAAGCGACTATATTTTTTTACATAACATAAAAATCTGTGAAATTTGTATAAACTATTATGTTTATTTGGTGAGTAATATCATCACTATTGAGGAAAACAGATCAAATGGTTTTTCTTTATCAAAATCATAAATTTAATGCTTAACATTTTTCTAGTAAAAAGCACCTCATGCGTTTATAGTAGATGATTTGTCCACTAGGTGGCATGTCAGAAAAAAGATTGAAGAACAATTTGGACGGCAGGTCCGAGATCCACACATTGTAATCCCCAAGCATGTAATTTCATATATCCATCTCAACCTTTAAATATCATTTTCAATATTATTCTCATTTTCTACGTGCAATGTGTCTGTAGGGTTGTGATATTGATGATTATGATGTGTTTAAGACAATGTTGTGAAATGAGGTCATTCCATGGTAGTATATGCAATAAGCGCTTTCCTTTAAGGTTACTGAAGTACTTTTTCACAGGAACCTGTAGGACGTTATAGTATTTATCACCGTACCTCGTTCATCAAAATTCACATGATGTGCTACCACAAGTTTAATATTTTCCATCGTTTTCTATTATATTTCACAACTTTTACATTAATAAATATAAGAACATTATATTACGCTAGAAAAACCTAAATATACATTTACAATTAAAGAACCCACTATACTATCTAAATATTCTGTCACTTAGCCTTTAATTAATATATATTTAATAAGCTTTAACGGAGATATTTACTTTCTCGTTTTAAAATAAGATTATATATTTATACGTAAATTTATGTTGTTCAAAAAAACTATAAATAATTCAGTAAAGATTACGAATCAACGTTCCATCTAGCACTTGGACATATTTCAAATTATAAACTAATAAAAAATTGCCTTTTTAATTTGTTTTATTAAATATCTAATGCATTTAAAAAATAAACCAAACCTTCGAATTTCAGAATTTGAATTTTAGACCAATACTTTTGTGGGATCTGAGATCTGTTCTGTTAATTTCCAGCTTTGATTTAAATAGCATTACTAGTTTTAAACAAACTCAGTCTTTGACTAGTGAACTAGTGATCAACATAAACCTGTCATCAATTCATGATAACACGCACAACATATCAGGGATTTCATGCAGATTTTTATTTTGTCATGGAGACTATTGAAATACAAGAAAAATCTGGTTCAGAAAATTGCTACAGTTTGTAAATTTTTTAGTCAAAATTTTATAAATTAGTCAAAGGAGTTTCTTGTTTTCCCCTAAAACCCAAAATAGAATATCAAAAATTATACGAACTTGATTATTACACAATATTTGAGTTGTGTAAATCTTGTTCTATTCAAGTGACTAATTCATGCTATTTGAACGTAAGATTTTTATGCATCGCTAGATATAAATCGTACCCAACTTTTACTGACCCATAACTCCAAAAATTTATAAAAAATCTCCATAAATTCTAATATTTCGGGCGAGTGAAATGTGTTATCATGAAACGATGAAATGCCAAAGTTTAATACTCGACATCGTCTAACACTGACAAGGCATTTAGGGCAAACGAAAATAAGGTTTTCCAGACCTTACTCATTTTCGGCATTTAACACTCAATGTTACTCCACCGACACGCTTTGCCCACAAAACAGGCTCTCGGTCCAACCAGGACAGGCTGCATTGCAGCGAAAACCTTCACAAGATATGTTCCTCATCTTTGACACTACAAGCTATCCATGTTCATAACTACCTCTTGGACAGTTGGATCTGACCTTCAAATAATTCACATGTGCTTTTAGTTTTTCAGTTTCAATCAAATGACAACTTTTTCCATTTTCATAACTTTCAAATTTAACCGACAGCTCAAGTTTGTTCATCAGTGGAAACAAATCAGTGATAATGGAAAGGTCGAAAATGTATTGATCTCGAGGAACTAAAATCTTTAGCTTAAGAACTTTTAAATTCGTTAAAGCTGACAAGTTTAAAAACTGTTGGAATGGTAAATAGCCCGCATTTGATGTAAATGACTCCAAATTTGGGAAAAAGTTGTCAATATGTTGAATAAGCTTTGTTTTCTTATTTTCATCACCTATAAAATCTAACTGGATAAAGCGTACCTTGGACAATGTTGTTATTCTGTAATCAAAACCGTCAGTTTTCCATTCAGTATTTGGAAATTCTATGCTCTCAATGCTATTTCTCGAACTTTTAATAATATTTTGAATAAAAACCAGATTTTGTTTGGTTACCACACTATTTGACAAGCGACATATACTCAAGTCATGAAAACCTAAATAGTCAACAACCGTGATAAAAAACCATGAGCATTCTGTAAATCTATCTAAAACCAATTCCTTCAGATAAGGCAACATTATTTTATTCTTACTAGTAAAATAATCCCTTTCTCTTTTTTCACATAAGCTATTGTTCATGTTAACCACTTTCAGTTTTCTGATACCTTGAAAATTACTTATAATTTGATATAGCATATCAACATCCATTGTGCCTACTATAGTTAGCTCAACTACATTACCTGTAAAGTTGGGGCTTATTTCGTTATCGTCATTCCATTTGCTTGCATTATCAACAGATATTGTCAAGTTTATATGGTGACTAAAACTAACATCAGTCATAAAGGATATATATTCTTCGTACGATGTGATTACTATATGTGTAAGATTGATACCACTTAATGGTAAAGCCAAAGGTTCCACTTGATTCAAGGTTGATGAGCTTTTGGTTGATGGGTTAGCTTCGGGGTGGTTCTGTTAATTAAAAAATGAATAAGTGTTGGTTATAAAATCGTCAAATGATCTTTTCATTTACATTTTTATTGCACCTTGATAACACAAGTATACAATTATATCTTAGTATTTGGTATACATTACCAACTCAATCGTATATGCATGTATATTTGTATATCAGTTCTATAATTACCTTGATCCAACTTTTGACATGATGTGTTTCTGCAATAGATGGCGCCTGAAAGGACTCTAACAACCTGGCATTTATCTTTTGGAAGAGAGGTATTCCAATGCATAGTGCTGTAATTGTTATTGAAATTGATACAACTGCTATACATAAAGCAAACAGAAAAACAGTAGACCTTTTCAATCCTTTGTTTTTTTCAAGGTCATTTTGCATTCGGCTTGTAAGACGAAAAGACTTGATGTTCGAGTTTTTAACATCTGATGTTGTTGATGTAAAGTCGTCAGTCAACAAGATGCCTCCAGCATTTACGATGTTTCTGTTTCTGTCTGATCCTACAATAATTGACAGTTTGTTTTTGTACTGCTTTTTTAGAAAACTTACAATAGACTCCGAGATCCATGGAACTTCTCTGTAATTTAGGAGATTTTCTACGGCTTCTTCTGCAGCGTGGCTTTGGCTATGAATAATACACAAAAATATTTGATGGGGTTAAATTGATGATTTAAATTTACTTAAGAAAAACGTTTTTACCAAGTATGCTCATTTTGGAAAGCTTCTAAAATACAGTCTTTTGTCCATCTGTCGTTTCTTTTGGCCATTCTGCTGGACACTTGGTTCGGAACGCTATCCCATAAAACTTGCAACACGTCAATTTTTGTCTCCCCGTTGAAGTAGACAAGAACGTTGTCGAAAAGATGGTGTATAACAGCTTGAATAACTATATTTGACGACAAACTATTATCTTCACAAAGAAAATAGCTATATCCTAACAAAACTTGTTCACTCTCGGATATTCGGGTGTTTGTATGTGTCATGTTTTTGGCACAAAATTTTGCTTACTAATATACCGGGTTTGTCTAGTGAAGTTGTTCTTTTTAGTCAATTTTAGTTTTTAGCACTTTCCTCGGATCTTTGATCTTCATAAAATTTAATTTTAAAATACTATTTTAAAAGATTAATACTAAAATATACATGCTAATACGGATTGATGGCACTGCTTTGGGCTGGCAGTTATAATATCTTTTACAATTAAAAGTATATATATAAATATGCTTACGTTTGTAATGATTGATAATATTCCCATCTACCACTTCAACAAATAAAGCTGCTGGGCACTAATTCACACTAAAGGCAACTAAAGGAAAGGCACTGAGGAAAGTTTCATTCGACTCATTGTATTTATGTTAAGCAAACAAAACAGGATCAAAGCGAACACAAGTTCTGTTATCTATGAAAGGATGAATTTGATGTAGATGATGCGTAATTACATTTCAAGCCTTTTACATTTTTATAAGGTTTATTTCAGTTGAGTGCATAAAGCTTGTCCAATTACTACGATTACTTTTTAAATTAAAAAATACGCTACAGATTCTTTGCTAATGTAGCTATGCTTTACTTAATATATGTGTCAAAAGATAAAGGATGCCCTAATATTGTTTACTATACAAACCAAACAAGTAAAGTTCACATACAGTTAACGACTTACTTGCAATGAACACCTCAGGTCCATACAATTTATTACGTGCATAGGGGATGGCCTGGAATCAAGCTTTGATAATAAAGTCAAGAGACAAAATGAGTCATTGTTCCACAAGGCTCCATTTACGATACAGCATTGACAATGGTGTTTTTCGCTTCTCGGGCCGTAATTAATAAAACTATTTGGAGTTTGGCATGTATATGCAACTAGCTCTAATAAAAACTGCCGTACCTTTTATCTTGGCCTAAATAAAAACTGCGTCATCTAAAGAGAAAAAATTGTCTAATTTTTTTAGTTACCCAAAATGAAAATGTTTAGTTTACATCAGATGTGTCAAGACAATTTGTTTAGAATAGTAAAAACCCAATGCCTAAAATATTGAGAGCAGACAGAAACCATCGCTTTAACGTTTCGATAAATCGTTTAATCATTAGTTACCGTTAACGGTTTTGTCTTTTGTCAGATTGAAAATCTTATTATTTCTCAAAATACAAGTGACGTTTCCAAAAGGTCGAGCTAATAATTAAACGTTGCTTAGGTTTCACTTTGAACAGACCTTCAAACATTTTCGTATTTCACTAATTACTCAACGAACAATTTATACCAATCAAAAGGACTATGGTAAAAAAAAAGTATGCTTGTCTATTGCGTTCTGAGTCACATTGTCCGTCTGAGTGACAAGGAAAATCAAGATTTTATTACGTAGATGAATCTATTCATCGTAGTTGTGCATTTAGTTTGTTTGTCTGCCCGTCCGTCTGTCTGCACGCGCTCTAACTTCGACATCCTTCAACTGATTCTCTTCACACTTGGCACACAGACTCCTCAGGTCAAGGGCTCAATCGCTAGTGATTTTCAGCTTCCGGGGTTAAACCCCCTGGGGGCAGGAGGGGGTCAAAGGTGCGAGGTTGACTTATGGGCAAATTTTTTTATTGCATATTGCGATAGAGGTTTAAAAGTAGATCATTTTTTGTCAAGGCACCACGGGTCAAATCTGACCCACGGGGTCACCAGGGGTCAAAAACTGCATGTCATCGCTACTTTACCTGACATGTCATGTATTCATTCAGATTCATCTAGGTATTTTCTTCATGTCTTGACATGACTTATTTCGGACAAACATGTTTATCACGACTTCTTATCACAGATGCGCAAGTAAGGATTTGCTAATTCACTCTGCGCTTTATCATTGATGATGCATATTTATGGATGCACTATGCACTAGACTATACATCGTATATTTTTTAACAAAGTCTGAAGTGCACATTAATGTATGATATATCAAGGTTACCTTGAACACGTAAGTGCTTGATGCATTTTGTCTGAATCAGTCATGTAATTTATGATTTAAATTGTGTCCAATAATATATCAAACGAAGATGACAAAATGAAAGTGAAAGATTTAAAAAAAACTGAAATTGAAATCGAATTTATTACTGGTTTACATCATTTTATGTTAGAAATTAATCTTGAATTTTTTAAATCATTAGTAAAAATATTTGAAAAGGTTGAATGCTTTATTAATTATAATCAAGATATATTAACAGCTGTAATTTGTAATTAATTTTAAATTTATACGTGATGCTTGGACGACTTTTAACATAGTTTATGAGCATATATGAAGACATTACACTTTACAAAAGAACCCAATATAAATAAAACAATTAATTACTACACGCCTTCTTGTTTTATAGCTGTAATTTCATAATTTTCTAGACTTGTGCTCTCCTCGTCTACATTTCCATTACACACACAATTTAGTAGAACAATTGATATTTCTTTTATTCTTTTCTCAAATGAGGAGAGTTCTAGATAGTTAAGCTTACTACAAGGAGGACAGGCCGGTTTAAATTCTATAGTCAAGTTTACACTCTCTAGTTTATTCCCTGTATAAGCTGAGCTTATATTTAAAAACGGACTGGTTGTAAATATTACGATGTTAGCTGATATATGGCTAATTCTGGGACATTTTAATATATTTAGAAAATCGATATACTCTATTGTTTCATTTCGAGTGAAGGAAATAATATTTGGTAACATCAAACAAAATGTTTTCCCAAGTATATTCTCATTAATCTTTGAACCGTTGTATAAGAGATCAAAGTGAAGTCTCTTAACCTTTACCAAGGACTTTCTATATGAGAACAGCTGGCGATCAGTAATAGATACTCCTTTAATTTCTATTTCTGTTAGAGTAAATCTAGATAAAAACATCAATTCACCAATAGAATCGATATCTTGATCATTCATAATGCTGTCTAAAATTGCCAGTTCTGAAATTCGATGTATTTCAAAATTCGCCAGGAAAAAAGAAAGGAAAGGAATACACAATGATGATAAAATTGTTAACCTGCCGAGTGAATTATATGCGACTCTAGGCGACTCGTTACTTATAATGGAATTTAACATGCTGTTATTATTACTGCATTCATTTTTCATTGAGCCATTTATAGTAAGTCTCTCCAGGTTTCTAGTTTGGTTAAACATATGAAAGAAGCCATCAAGGTCTGTCAAATCACTAATAAATAATTCGGAAATGTGTTCCGAAAAAATAAGAAAGGGCTTCGTTTGCAAATCGTTTGGACTTAAAATGGTCATATTTAACGACCGATAAATACTTGTATTAAACTTATTAACTTCCTTTTCGTATTGTGAAATATCTACGTAATTAATGTACAGGCTACTATTTTCACCTAATGCGACAACGTCGTCCATATCTGTGTCTTGAAATTCTGTAGTTTCTTCAGTTAAAATCTCACTACATTCCTTAAACAAGCAAACTATAAAATCAAGAACGGTTTGTCCGTATTGAATGGTTAAGTTCATTGTAAATGATGAAAAAATGACAATAAAAATGATTCCTAAAATAGTGCATAAACACGCTGCTAAACTTTTCGTTCGTTTCTTACATTTCTTCGTTTTGCTAACCTTATTTAACCTAATAGTACTGAGCAAAGGAGAATCCACAGCTCCGTCTGCTGTTGAAAATTCATTTTCTAGCAGTTGTGCTATACCTTCCATCTGATTCATTTGAAATGCATTTATTAAATTTTCTAATGTTGCCATTTTCCCCTGTCTTCTAGTCCAATAAACAAGAGTATCTTCGAAAGCATCTTCAAGTTTTTTTGTCCCTATTAAACAGTCTTGACGCAACTTTTTCCGATATGCTAAAGGAACACCTAGATATCTTGATAGATTTTCTAAACTTTCTTGAATTGTAACGGAATGATTGTCATTTTCCATTACTATTCGAACCACATCATTGATTTGGTAACCTATATCATCATAAATAGTAAAGCTTAAGGTCATAAATTTATTAATACAAAAACAACTAAAGTAATAGGAGATACAGCTGTCTTTAACTTACGTTTCTTTACGCCGGTGCTCATCTCAAAAGAGCCTTTCATAATTCAAGATTCGGATGTCGCTGCATGCAGCAGTCACACGTCAAATCAAGACCAAATAATTTGTAAAAAAATGAATTAATTATTATATTTAGGGACTTCAAGTAGAAATTTAATGATAACTTATATTTTGGTAAATATTCCTACCAAATTTGTGTAAGGAAGGAGATGAAACAGCTTCTGGATTCCTTTCGTATTCAAATGGTGGTTTGTACAGTGACTGGATAAAAAATTATTTAAAAAAATTGAAGCCTTAAGAAATGTAGTAAAATCTAGATGTTTTTGTAATAGATGTCTGGTTAGGTAATCAATCAAGTTATTATACCTTTGTGGTTACCCTGCACATTACTGAAGTACTTTACATGCTGTGCTGCGCTGTAATTATCTAAACATTAATCATGAAATTGGCAGTATATTTTTGTATGCACTTATTATGTACAAGATATACAATTATTTGTAATACTTCGCCTGTAGTTTTATTCTCTTAAATCTTTAAAACTGTACTGGTTTTTACTCCTGTGCACATGGAAAGCATTTATGTACATTTGTATATCATATGCTATCCACAAAAATAATATTGGTATATAGATGTATCCACAGATGTATATATGTTAGATATCAGTAATATCCAAAGCAAACCAAACCCAATGGTAAGGAAAAGGACCGCGGTTTAAGACAGCCAACGAGATCTTATAATTCACCCTTGTTTTTCCAAATTTGAAATCATTGCAAATGTATACAAATTATGTAGCTCAACAAAAACGCCATAAAGCTGAAGCAATATAAACATGCACGTACTTTAGGAGAACATCCTATTAAAAGTTTTGAGTCATTTATAAATATATCGGCGTAAACATCGATTTTGCAGAATATAAAAACCGACTGTTGAGGAATCATTACGCTTTATTATTTTACCAGTGAATTTGATAGTTCTAATAAAAAATATCTTTTAGTTGGCACTGTGACGAATGCAGCCCGGTAGAACAGACAATTTGTATAACGAATGAGCACAATTTCAAGCAATGTACTGTGTAAGTCCCAAATTGAGCATTCTTCGATAATTCATTCTGGACACAATTTCAATGAGTCGTCATGGAAAGTTTTCAGAATGTTATGGACATTCAAAAAAACCTGTCTTTGTATTAAAACCTTTGTTGGGACTGGTTATGTAAAAAATCGGGTTATATTATAAGTATAAAATATATTTGTGGAACATTGGAATGTTGTGGAAAAAAGTCATAGAATTCAATATATCTGTTCTGTTGATTAAACGAATATTTCTGTATGCATACATATACATCACCTCAGAAAGAGTGTACTTTTTATTTGATTGTCCTACAGCATATTTATTTCGTTTTAAATTTGTACTTATAGAATTTCCTCAGTGCATGTAAATATGAAACCGCTTCATATGTCTTGTAACATCATCATTGGACTTTAATGTTACTCTTAGGCTAAAATGTGGTTTGTTTAAATACATACCAGTTATATGTCACAAATTATCATAATATGTAAAACTGCAAAACGTTGGCTTTGGTGTAGGCCATAGTTTGGGAAATGGTTTTTTGTGCATTGTTCATCTCTTGTATGAAAAATATTAAGAACGCCTTTATTGTACTGTATTAACAGAAGAAAGTGCATTTCGCTAACAAAACGTAGCAACTCTTTGGGTTGTGACGTTAGCGGGATATTGAAATGTCACAATTTTGTAAGCAAACTTTTAAAATTTTGAAAGATAGAGAGTGCGTTGTGCCTAAAATCTTTATATCTTACAAATTTTACACCTTATTAACTATTCTAACGGTGCAGTTTCAATATAAATGTTGTGTCAACAAAAATTATTATCGGTTAGGTTGTATGCATGAGTAAAAAATAATAATAGATGAATTATGGATAGAGCAATAAGCTATAAATTACTTTTGTAAAAGTTACAGGTATAACTAGATTTGAGTCGGTATTAAACGAATGGTTTTTAAGCGAACGTACAATGTTTAGCGTTGACCAAGTGAAACGTGAACATTTTATATAAATATTCAACAACTACTGTCCATCTTTTGTTCTGGTACCTATCTACTTTTAATTTGATTTGTGTTATATACAAAAATATTTTACAGTATTTTTTTCACAATATTTGAAAAACAGTAACTAAATGATAGGCAAGAGCTAAATAGGTAACTGAAAGCACATACATTCCATATGAGCTTTGGATGTTATCGGTTCATTCGAGCACGCCATGCGGAATTCCAAAACTACTATAAAATATTGAATGTACATACATCTGAGCTTTCATAATAACCCACTAGTTATAGTTAGCATTGTCTGAAGGGCATGTTAATAATAATATATATGAGGTGAACTTTGAAAAAATCTACCTTTTATATTGTAATATATGTAATCTTTAATGTACAAGATTTGAATATACTGGATTGAAACTTTGGCTTTATTATAAAATATTATAGAAATAACATTAAAAATGGCTTAAAAATGATCCCAGTAGATATAAAAGGTGGATCCAGATCCTAATTTCCTCTATGATTGACATGCTATTTCGTAGTTGGGAATAAGTTACGTTACAAAATAACATGGAATCAAAGAGGTACTCATTTTATGATGGGATATTCCATCTTCTTTTATTAGTAATATTGCTGAATTCTTGTACTGACCAACTGATTCAGGGCTTCAATACATTTGTACAATTAAGGTGATGAATATTGTTAAATTTCAAAGGATAAGTTGCTATTTTTTGTGAAACAAATTCGTCAATTAACAGAACCACAAAATCTTTACAAGTAAACATAATTTATTTCAGATTCGAGATTAAGTACTTACATATTTTAATGGAACAGTTGATTTTATTGAACTAACTGCTCTATCCTGTATGCATTCTTCGTCAAACTATGGCTTTGTATAATAGTTTAATAGCGCATCACCGGTTTGTGGTTTCTATCGTTTATTTGGCGAACAAAATTTGTTAAATGTTCCTCGAAAATATCTTCGAACCCAATTCTCCAGCAAAAATAGAAATTTTAGCAAGCAATTTTTCATTTTCTATACACATTGGAGATCCACTGACATAAATGCTTTCTAAATTAGTTGACCGATATAAAATATGAAAAAGTAAGCCAATTGATGTAACATTGCTAATAACCAAATGTTTAATTTTATCAGCGTACATTAACTCAGTGGCTAGAGGGCTCATTGGCCAAT
Source organism: Entomobrya multifasciata (assembly GCA_034693345.1). Taxonomy (NCBI): domain Eukaryota; kingdom Metazoa; phylum Arthropoda; class Collembola; order Entomobryomorpha; family Entomobryidae; genus Entomobrya; species Entomobrya multifasciata. Next base: position 25,794 of record JAQFXM010002138.1, read on the forward strand.
TAAGAGGCGTTAGGCTTGTGGTGTGAACAGAAAAGTTATCAACTGATTCAACATGCCTTGCCGCATCTTCGGATTCCTTATATGATGATACATTAATGAAACGAGTCATGTTTCCTAAAGTGTAAATTCCGCCTTCTATAACTCCATAGTCTACTACTGGATTTATAAAGGTAGCAAGACGAAATCCCAAAATAAAACTAAAAATTACCAAAAAAAGAACAGCTGTGAATTGAATTATACTTTGTCTTGTCCTAAGATACTCTTTTCTCCATTTTTTTTCAGTTCATATTTTCGATAAATATCCATATCTGTGTTATTGACAAATAGTTTTGCGCTTTTGTACAGGTCATCCACACTGGAAAGTCAGTTCTTGTCCTAATAAAAAGATTGTTTTATTATTTTATGACTAGTACACTTCGAGCATTTAAATCAGTGTTAGAATTTGAAAGTACTACTTACAACAGACGGATAGAAATAATCTTCTATGGCATTTGCTGTTGAATTAAGCTCCAGATCTTGTAAAACTCGTATCAGCTGAGAAAGAGTAGCATTTAATTCTCTGTCAGACCATTTTTCTAATAGTTTGACAATAGTTTCTTCTACTCCTGTATGTTCCACCATAAGTGGGTGCGTAAGCAAGCAAGCAGAAAGCACATCATGCGCCTCAATATTTAACTATTTTGTTAATTTCTCAAAAACTATGCGACCAATCAAAATTTCATTGCTCCAAAAGTTTTTAAATACCCTGTTTTACATAATACG
>JAQFXM010002139.1:0-26553 GCA_034693345.1 Entomobrya multifasciata
TTAGAGGATCGGTGGGTTTTTGTGAGTCTTCCCCCTTCTAGCAGCCCGGCATTCTGTGACGGGCCACTTCAACTAGTATTATAACAATGTGGTTAGTGGTCAGCATGGCTAAATGATAACGAAATGAATGATAGTCAAGTTTGTAAACTTCAACTCAAAATCTCAGTCAAGAAATATTTATTACCTGGGCAGGTGGACTACGTACAATAAAACAACATCAACAATCGACTAGATTTTTCTTTTAAACAAACTCTGATAAAAATATAAAAAACAATTCTTGACAAAGCTAGTCAAGTACAAAGAAGATGACGATTCACTCACAGGTCAATTCAGTCATCATTTTATACGTATTTGAAAAAATGTTCCGTCATGCATGCATGCAAAATGACAATAAAAAACTATTCTTCAGTAAACAACTGCCTTCCTAGAGAGATCCCTGACCTTTAGCGGAAAAAATACAAAATCGATCGATCGATGATTTGATATTATGATGATTTCATAGACGATTACTTTGTTGATGAAAATATCCATTCATGAACGCATTGTTCATTTATGGTTTGCCACAAACGCATTTGGTTTTATAGAGCCACTTTCATTTCTTTTTTGTTTGGAAATGAAATCAGATTTTTGAAATGCACAATCATTGTAACTGTGAGTATACTATACATCATTGACGGTCATTGAACAGTATATTGAAACAAAAACAAATATTTGCTATCATCAATATAGACCATTAGACTGCCAGCCTGCTACCGTTTCATCATTGACCAAAATTAAAATGCATATTCATTCGATTTTCATGAGATAAAATATGGCCGTGATTACTTTCTACAAGTTGCGCTAGCTCCTACAACAAAAAGATGATAGTAATCATAAATTTTCGAAGGATAATAGCTAAATACATAGATGAGGGGTTTACTTTGTTATTTGAAATTAAATTAAAGTAGAAATCAAGTTCAAAATAGACTCCACACAAAACTAAAAATGTTAATTGGACGTGCGTACGCACATCGTTGCAGGTGGTAAGGATTTTAAGAAGGAAAAAAGTAGGCGTAAGCCACGTGGCCTGCTCGTTAAGTCCTCCGACTCAAATGATTTTAATGATGATCGTGAGTGATCAAGGGAAATAATATTTGAGCATAAACTTATTTTACTGCTACCGACCGGTTCCTGTAAAAACTTAAAACTAAGTTTTGTATAATAGTTCGAGGTGTACTAAAACTTTTATGACTGGATTGATATTATATTATCTGTAAAATACGAAAAAACAGGTTGTTCAAAGGCGTGCTGACTACCCCGAACCAAGAGAAAGTTTTCATCGCAACTGGGTTGAGTACCGTAGTGGTTTTGGAGACCCTATCAGGGAGTTATGGATCGGGAACATTAATTTACATCTTCTCACCAATTCTGAGGATCAAGTGCTTCGAATTGAACTTGAAGACTTTGATGGAGAAAAGAGATACGCTGAATATTCAACTTTCAGAGTAAAAAACTTTCGCTTTTCCCTATCCTAATTTTTACGCATAATGCGTAATTGGGGCACCTTGAGACATGTGCTAAATATTATTACTTTTTCACAGGTCGCATCCGAAGCTGATGCATTTAGACTGGAAGTTGGAGGATACAGTGGAGACGCTGGAGACGCTTTGAGTGACCCATGGTACGGAGCTCATGGTTCCGCTTTCTCCACACATGACAGGGATAATGACAGATCATCTTTGAACTGTGCATCCATGTTAAAGGGAGGTTGGTGGTGGAAGTCATGCGGTCGTGGGCTTAATGGTCTTTACTTCGACAGCCAACAGCCCGATTCCGCTCTTGCCCGTCAAGGCATCGTCTGGTTTAGATGGAAGGTTCGAAAAAAATAACCTGCTAAATATGTCTTTTTTTAAATTTAATGTTATGTTTCAGTCTACATGAGCCTTCTGATATAATTATTTTTAGGGATGGGATTATACCCTCAAGAAAGCAACAATGATGATCAGACCGAAGAGCTTCCGTCCAAGTAACTACACCGCGTCGTTCACATCACAGATTTAAAGTAAAAATACTACTTTTACTCAACTGCATTATTATGTAGGTTTAAAATAGCTAGGAATCAATTTTTAAATTTAGCCAGCCAGAGTTATACAACGGACCCTATTGAGAACGAACCTTAAAATTTGAAACCAAATATCTATTTTACCTTTTTAGAAAACATCATTACGTTTAATTTTACTTTCCTGTTCTGTTGTAAATATAGATTTAGTTAAATGTATTTTACGTTAAAACGGTCCATTTCATCGCTAGTATAATATGTATTATATCTACTTTTGTTTGTATGCTTATGGGAATGTGTGTTGTTTGTTCATCATTTTTATTTTTCAAATAAGGGTTTTAATTAAGAATTTCGTTAAGTACCCTAATTAGGAATTATGATTATCCAAGTGACACTATAGCATGAAATATGTAATTCCCAGTGTCAATGCCCCACCAACTGATTCCGCATTCATGCACAAACCGTAATTGAAAGTTAATGCGATAGCAGAAACCTCATCCGTATTATCATTTCAACCAAAATGATTACATTTTTCAAGATGGAGATGATAAAGTTCTCTTATTTAATGATATCTTGGAGCAAAATCAATCGCCTGAAGAAAACCACATCCCTGTAATTATTATAGGCATTCGCATATATTCATTCATAAATTAGACCTGTTTTTTCAGTAAAGTACAGAAATGCTACTCTGATTAGACTCGACATGTCTGTATGGTATGTATTTCAACATTACGGGTGCTTCCTATTCTAGATTACTTGAATTTATCGTGCTACAAAATAGCAATGAAATCAAATCAATACAACATACAACTCTATAAAAGAGTCAATTTACTACTGAACAAATGTGTTCTGCACACACCCTGGTCTGGACTATATGATGACTTCCATTTTAAAGAAATAACGTCCATTTCATATAAATTAATCACTAAAAATATTTTATCCTAATTGGCCGCAATTAGCGTCATCAGCAAGACATCCAGCAGCAATCAAGGCCCACTTTGATAACAGTTAGAATCATTATCAATATACTGTTACGTTACAAGTTACAGCAATGTCTTCATCTTTTTTCTTCTTTAACTCATTTCAGTCATCATCATCTATGATAGAAGGCATGTTTAGTAGAATGATAGCTTTTGGCTAGGTGAAGCGCTAATGAGATGAAGGGCTTCTTCTCGCTCTACCTCTTTGTACGTGTCTTGTACACTTTTTTCTAATAGTCTTCAACAAAATAAATTATCTGTAATGTTTTACTGGAGAATAGAAGTATTGAATACATTTTTTGGGAAGAAGTTAAGTAGTTATGTCCCTTTTTGCATTAAATATTTTTCATCACCTCACCTTATACTATTAGCTTTTTGCTTCATTAAAAGCTAGTAATCAGCAATGCAACCTTTTAACAATAATTATAACAAGTTTTCTTTTGTTTCCTATTTCTGACAGTACTTGTTCTCTGCTGTAATGATTTATACAAGGTGGAGCAATAGGGTAATTAATGCGCACTGAACTTGTAAGAGCAACAATAAAAAAATCAAGCCAACACCCAATTTTTTTTAGCTTGTATTGCAGGCAACATTGATAAGATTCCACATTCCACAAATATGTTGTTTAATTACTATTTTTCATGTAGACAACGTTTTTTTGTCGTCTGTATTTCCTTTCAAACCATGAATCCTATGAAGGTCCTATGTAGGAGTTTTCATAAATATTAGGGGAAGTACGTGAAATGAGTATCTTAATTAATAATTTTTTAAAGCCATCAAACTACTTTCGCCATCATATTCATAAGCCATTTTTTAAAGTACTCATGATTATTTTTTGATTCTTTCAAATTTTATTTTTTGGAGAGATTTAAGATAGAAAATTTTGTTTCATATCGTTTTTATGTTAGATTACATAAAATGAATGTACGTGTATAGTTTTTCGAAAATTTCATCTGTAAATATAACTAGTTAAGACTATAAATGCTAATTGAATGAATGTAATTGTTTTGCGCAAATTGTTGAAAATCAGATTTGTTAGCTAAAATTTAAAGTGCATTATGGTTGATATTGGATAAGAAGATGTCGATGAGTTTTGTTCAATGTTAAATTGTTTCACTGTTGACTGTACTTGTAGAATGTTCTGAATGTATGTAAATATTTTTATGTTGAATGGATGAATGTTGATTAGTATAAATTGTAGCTCGGATTTTCAGTGTTAATTTTTAAGATATAAAATCGTAAAAAAGTTTTATAGATACATTTACTTAAGTTTAATTTAGTTTAAGTGTACTCCTACATCCTAAGAAAAGTATTGTTTTAATTTTTAATGTAGAATTTTATACGACGCGACGCATGCATTGATTATAATGTGGATGATTGTGAATTACAAATGCTTAGTTGTACGCTGATAGGAGGCTTTTAACTAAATATCAGATTTCTCCTTGAATGATAAGCTTTTAGTTTCGTAAGTATGAATTGTCTTAGAATATTAATTTAACTGGAAAAACAACCAACAACTTTTAGAAGGAGGACGCATCAAATTTTTAATGATATATAATCCAGTCCGACATGGAAATTCCAATCTTCCCGACGTTTTTAATGATACCATAATTTTTAAGCAAAATATTACATGACCATACTGCTTTTACGCTTTTATTTGTAAAGTTTTATACTTAAAGATAAATGTGTGCGTGCGAAATATTACCTATGTAAAAATGCATGTATAATACTGTGTGTGTAATGGACACAAACTGAAATATAAGCAGTGTGAACCTCCAGTATTACTGAAAAAATAAATGATGTACCCATGTACGTTTATGGTACAAAAATACAATGATTATAATTCGTATTTTAAAAAATTATTGAAAGCATAAACTTCGAAGATTTAATTTTTATAATACTCACTTTATTAATAAATCTGAAAAGTGTCACATTCATTGCGTGGATTTATACAGAAACTAAACTATCAAGTAGACTATATTTACTTAAGCTAGTTAACTTTTTCACAGGTGAAAATTGAAAATAGAACAAATCATTCTGAATCTAATCGATTATATTACATATAAAGAAGATGGATCACTGACACTGAACTATTCTAATGGATTTTTGATGAATAATGAATATTTTACAAGACTGCCTATGTATGTGATCGACGAATTTACTCCCAGAAATGTTTCGAAAACACTTTGTATTTCCACAGTTTTATGCACGATAGTCGTGATTTTTAAAACACTTTTCACACTTGCTCTCTTCAAATAATTGTTTTTCATTGAATTCAATTGCATTTATTTCCAAAAGTTCATCAATTTCAGCTTTAAATAAAAAATAAAAACACTGCACACAATTTAACTTTACTGATTTGGGTTTAAGTTGGTTGAAGACATCAGTAACTTTTCATTCAATTGGACTTGGACACGAGTGAGTTGGGCGAGATACATGGACATGAGTAAATCCTGAAAGTAAATGGAACAAAAGTTTAGTATTCTGATTGTGATTGACCCTGAGAAATTATCATGGGAAACATTGATTCTTAATTTGTAACATTTACCTTAATGTTAGCGTTCAGCATAGTGTCTAATTCATCAGTGTTCATCTTGGGTACCACTTGAACCAATTTCAAGAGATTCCTTCCGATGGAGTTGTCAGCTGCGATCCTATCCGATAAAACATCGTCCACGTAGTTCAGAACCATATTCAATGCATCTTCCATTTCCCCACAAGCTTCAGTTACTTGTGGAAGCTCAGCTTTCGGCTCCGTCTTCCCACTTGGAACTAATCTAGTCTTCAGCAGCGTTTTCACTACAATTAAGATACATTATTAGTTTTATTTTCATAAGCATTAGCAACACAATCCTATATGATTTGAAGGTCATCTTACATGCAACAGCTTCTGGAGGATAAGTCAACAACTCAACCGGGATGGGACTGAACATGGCGCCTTGTGAACGGTCAGGAACTCCAATGTCAACCCTGTTAAAATGAATTACAGTAAAATATATGTACAGACATTACATCAATTTGTTTGGTAGAGTAAAATGGTAAACGCCTTACTGAACAAATCCCTTGATGCTCAACTTTCCAGCTCTGCAAGTAGTGTCAACCAGTAAATGTACAGGCTTTGGACACTGACGTGCATAATAGTCGTTTATGGGTACAGCTATACTGGTCACTTCAAAACCAGTTGCCCACCACCCAACAATGACCTCCGCTGGATGAACTTGCTTGTTCAACTTGTACATGGTGTCCGCAATGTGCATCTCAATGGACACCTGGGTACACCAAAGATAAAAATTGTCTTAATTTTAATGGTACTACATTGTCGATATTAAACTACTCTCATAAATCAATTTTGCTATTACCGTTCCATCTTGTGGACTGATACTGTGGGGAACAACAAAGCAGTTGCTTACTTCAACGCAGTTCTTGTCAATAGTACCTGAAATAGATTTAAATGAAACAATGTTAATCCAATCCAAAAATTAACTACACAACTGTGGAACATATATTAATTTAAATTGTATCTCGCATGCTCTACTTCTTAAAAAATCAGATATTCTCAAGAAGTCTATTAAATGGAGACTTTCCTTTTCCAAATGCATATTACACTTAAACTATCATAAGATTACGCGTACTCAAAAGCTTTGGGTAATGCTGCACATTGTTAATTGAAAAGTAATCAATAAAACTTACCCAAAAGAGTTCCAAGAATGGATGTACGATCCAAACTACGACGCTCGTAAGCGTTAACGATTTGGAACAGCACAACAGGGTGCACTTTCACGGTTAAGTTAAGAACCATTTTACTTCCAAATATGTTATTTTCCTAGAAATAAGATAAGACCACATATTAAAATCTTCCACAGCAAAAGCACACGTATTAACTAACTGAACGCATGCATTAAACATTCGTGACATTTACAAACATTTAAAAATGCTTAAAATGTGCACTAAAACTTTCAACACTGAACAGCTACAATTTTCAAAACAACTGTTTAATGTTTATCCTCTCCTTAAACTTATTATTGAGCTAAACCATGTATCAAACTTACCGATAATCTTAATTACGTAAATACTCAGCTGTGATAGAGAAGCAATCACTTTTGAAACAGGATTAAAATATTTAATTCGGAACACCTTTCCAATTGTCAAAAATGACACCAAAGTGAGTACAGAGCTAAAGAGCAATACTGCAGGCATGAAAGCGAGAAGCAAATGCGGCCGGCTTTTTTGGGTAGAGCTTCGCTCAACAGCCACTAGAGTGCTTACGCTACGCGTTAACACAATTCACCACCGTCACTCACTACAGTCACTACTCATAGAAAAATGTATAAACGAGATTTCATTTGAAACTTATTTAACTGAATAGTTAAAAGTGATATCATGCCTTTAGTATCACAAATAAATAAATAAAGCTCTTCTTTATTATCAGATCCTATCAGATGACAAGAACGAATAAACTGCACGTAAAGACAACGACGATTTTTAGTTCATAAAAATTCATACAGTTATCCTAAAATGCTAATTTAAAAATTAAATTAATACAATTAAATATTAAGATTTTTAACTCTTTTTATGAGTTCCTTTTTCATGTTTTTTTGTGGTTCTATTCAATTAATTTAAAACATTTAAACTAGTCAAGTGAAAGCTTTTTAGTTGTCCCACAATGCCCCAAAAACGTTTGTAATTGTCATTCACAGACATAAGCTTTGTCCATCAACGACCACAAGTACTTGTCTCATCATGTCAAAGCTTTTAATCAATATGGAAAACATACATACGTGACTCTGGGCATGATTCTTGATTAATGCATCATACAAAATACAAATTGTAGTTTAAAAAGTGTGTCATTACTATTACAAACTCCCTGAAACAATGTTTTATAAAAAATGATAAGGCTGTTCAAGATAAGACCAAAAAACGTGATTCCAGTGGCGGCGACCACAGATAGCTTTCCAAGTTTCAAACTCCACCTTTCATGGTTGGTTTTAAGTTTTACGCGTTTCACAATGACAGTCAAGTTGTTGGAGATGCTGCTGTGATGTTGTTCAATTTATATTTAAACAAGCTTGTTAGCATGGATTGCAAACACAAACACTGAACGTACCATGCATATAATATGTAATGTTTTTATGCGCTAAGTAATTCTTTTCCATTTCAATTCAATAAAATTTACGAACCCAACAATTTGAAATACAAGTTTAGCGATATAATGTTTAATATTTATTTTGAGTTTAATTGTCAACAAGAAAAGTATATTATAAAAACAAAAATTGGTAACATGATAGCTGAGAATGTGGTGGTATCGAGGTAGATTGTAGGTGTTTACCTTCATGGATTTTTATGATTCTTCGATATTCTCTTTTTTTTCATCCTTTTCAGAATAAAAAAATGTTGAGCCAAAGGCAAGATCAAGTCGTAATATAAATCATATGATATATACAGTAATGATAATGATAACATTAAGTCAACTAAATTAATGACAGTGCTCTGTTATGTCGTGAGCAGAACGCTTATTCCATCCAAAAAGCAAGTATCCAACGCCAGCTCCCAGAGTAATTGCCAAAGCCAAGTAAACATTGTATGTCATGAAGATCAACATGAGAAAGTATGAGAGGAGCAACTGAATCATGTGAAGAAGTGTTTGGATCAAATGTTGGCTTCTCAGAATGTTTTGTCTACAAAATTATCATAATAAAAAATTAGGAAATTTGTCAGATAGATTGAATGAAAGCATCTAACATGCCCACTTACTTGATTCCACCCAATAAGCCCCTGGAACTTTGGTCGAGTAACGGTGCAGAGTTTCTTTCGTACAATGTCTCACGATAATACTTCAACGCTTCGTAGATCACTGCCAAGAAGAAAATTCCGATGCAAGCTCCCACAAATTCCCCAGTTTTTGAGGTTTTCCAAGGTTTAAAGAGAATGTATTCTGAGGTACCCGTTTGGAAATACATTTGCATCTGTATTTTAAAAAAATCATTCATTAGATGCTTGTTCCACCAAAACATCTTACAAATTATGAACCAAACTATTTTTTACTTACCGTCATTTCCATCCCACTCATGTCCATGTCACCATGATCATGATCACCCATTTTTGATTTTTTTAAAAATCTTTCAAGTATACAAACGAGGGCTGTGGGACTTTTGTGAGACTCTGTCAATTTTTTTTCAGATCGAAAAGCTTTTCTACAGATTCCCGTTCCAGAGTGCGTGGGGAACCAATACCAATCCACTCAGAGTCAACTAGCCGTCTGAAATAAATGCTGAATAAGCTATCTGATAAAGAATCTAAATGCAGGTTGATCTTGCAATCATATTTATCCTAAATTAAAAACAATTTCCAACCACTATCGCTATTTTACTTCACTATCGCTCGTTGCAGGAAAGGACAGTGGTCAGTTCAGTACACAAGGACATCGACACCTGTTCTGTTCACTGAATTTATCTATTTCAAACAAGCTCAATGATGAGGCAAGAGGCTAAACTCCCTTTTCCTTTCTGACGATACTAGTTTAGTTAGAAGAATGCATGCGTGGGTGGATCATTTTATCAAAAGGTGCAGCTGCACTCGTATGATAAGCAGAAGGGACTATGCAAGTAATATATATTTGGTTGAATACGCCATTAAAATGACTTAATGCGAGAAAGTTATGTCCAATACCAAGCCACCCACCCATCCATCAATGTATTTTGCTTGGGCTAGCAACAAAAGCAGAATAGTTGAAAAAAAATTAACTGTACTTTATATGAAAAGATTGAAACTAAAAGCGGTGCCAGTACATTTATACAATTCATTTTTGATATTATCACATTCAAGATATTATACAATATAGCAGGCATTATAACTTCTACAAAGCCACCAAACAAGCGTATAGACAGACAGAAAAAATTATGTTTAAAATGTGATCTCTGTGTGATATCTGTGCTTGAGCACATTATCAGTAGAGAACGCTATAAAGTACCTTAATAAGGATGCAGATTTATACGCATTTAGTGGAATTCTCTTCTCTGGTCATAAATGAAAGTGGTGATGTGATGATGGATGTTATGCTGTGTTAAGGAATTTAGAGAAGATCAAGTGATGCTGATGATGCCGAATGCGTTTACGTCTTTACTGCAACAAGAAAGAATCAGGCACATCACGCATAACTCACACATCTACACCAAGATATTATTTTAGCCCATTCCTATTTATAGGCTAACTGTAATTATGCCCTCATTTAATGTAGGGTAATTTGTACTTTGTTCGGTGTTAGTCACTTTTCGTGTAACAATATATTTTAGATTAATGTAAGCCAATAAACGCGTACTGCGTGCGGAGTATGTATATTAAATAACATGTTATGGCAGAAAAATCAGTTCGTGAATAAAATTGACTCAATTAAAATGCATGGTTTGTTAATGCTCATGTTTGCACCAAAAATTGGATAGAAAAAAAATTAACATAAGTCATGCTGGATCATATTTAAGTAAACATAAAAATGATAAATGATCACATTACTGTCATCAGTCATCAGTTTGAAACTTTACTAAATAAAAACATAAACTATGATTATGAAATTTCAGGTCAGGTACATTTTTGGCCATGATTCATTCACATTAAAAACATAAAACATAAACTGTTTTAACACTCTGGAATTTAAACATGTATTTATTTATTTAGACTGTTTACTCACACTCTAAACACTTGGTAATTTGTAATTTCTTCAAAATTTGAAATTGTGTTCTTATCGTTCATGCGTACATGATTGGTTTTTACCACGTAAGCTGTCATGATTATCAGATGAAAGTTGAAAAAACGGGAAAAGTTGAAACAACTCTGGAATCGGGGAAAACAACAACCAAACAAGATAAAAGTAGAAACGCGTCAGAGTAAGTAAGAACATTCCGATTCCAAATCAAAAAATTAATGATCTCATTCTACCCCAAACCCCAATTACTCCACACGAAATGAATTACCACAAAATGCTTTTTTCGTCAATAGGGTATCATTTTCACCCTGCTGTTTTCGCATTTATAATGTTTCATTAAAAACGATCGAAATTGTCCTTCATTTTTAAAACTAATCAGAAAAATTTGGAAAAATTATTGGGTGAGCTTGAGCTTCAGTGTTTGCTTGAGCTTCATGGTCTACCTAAACATGATGCAACAACGCAAAGCTTGCGGAATGCGGACTCAATTCACCCCATTTTTTTTGGTTTTCTGTCCGGCTCTCCGTCGGTCATCATCCTGGCAGCATTTCATTTTTTTGCAATCCGATCAGAATGAGAATGAGATCACACCACCACGAAATAATTATTCTATCAGTAAGCACTGCAGATAACCACAAATCAGTGAAATTAAAAATTGTTTGAATGGAACAGAAAGAAATATTCATTTGGTCGGAGAGAGAAAGCTCAACAAGGTACACTTAATTTTTTTGACTGTTATCAATGCCAGTTGTCTTATTTACTTTTAGACTAATAATTCTTGACATTTTTGCTTTCACTTTTCTCTCTCTTCATTCAGTTTGACACTTTAGATGCAGATGCAGAAGAAAGCAAGGTATGATGACCAAGTCAAAATGGACACATCTACATCAAGTCAGTTAAATTTACAGTCTGAAAAGGCCACCTTAAACTTAAAAGTACCTTTCTCCTCTGCTCGAGAAGCGGAAATTGCGTACAATTCTCTACGAGTTGATGGAGAACCTAAGCGAAGTCAAGTTGTGAAAACTCTTTCAGTTAATGGAAATAATTTAGTTTTGTAAGTAGCTCATTAAAATTTCTTGCCTTTTCATGTAACATTTTAAATAATCAGCTGTTTTTGTCTGTTAAATTTCCTGTCATTATTCAGAATTTCTTTTAATTTTTAAACAGGGATCTCGTCGCACCAGATGCTAGACAAATCCGCTTGTCCATGACCACATTTATGGATCACTTGATACTTGTACAAAAAGTCATTAGCAAATTTTCCGTCAAGTCAGCATCTTAACCGTATCGAGAAGTTTTGTCCTCTAAAAATTTAGTTATCGGTAAGGCCATTTACAATACCTTTTTGATAATTAATCATATTCATTTTGCATGTCATTATGCAACAAATTTTTAATCAATCGTACGATTATATTTTGTGTGTAGGATTCTTCTGTATTTCTAATTGCCCGTCTTCATCTAAGTTCGGACCATCATCAATCATCATGACCGTCGAGGAGCATACTCCATCACCCCAAGAAGCCCGTGGCATTTACGGCTTCGTCTTCTTTCTCTTCTTGAAATCCTTCCTTGCATCCTACTTCATCTGGATGCTTTTACCACAAGCTTGGATTGAAAAATTCCCGTATGCCCCTCCCCAGCAGTACTGGGGTCTTGCTGTTCCAGTATACTTATGCACCGGATTGTTCATGTTCGCCTTTTGTATTTACCCTGCACTTCACGGCCTTCACGACGGCAGTTTTGATTCCCCCAGCGCCATATCAGATCCAGACTCCCACGCTGAAGGTCATTTCGATCAGGTCAGATCCAAAAAAGGAAAAATAGTTAATCCAGGAGTCAGACGAAGAAGTAGTGGGGGCTTATCATTGAAAGCTATCAAACCAAGTGCTGAAATCTACGAAAAAAGTAAGACTCTCTCGGCCAGGGAGCGGAAATTCAAGGAAATGCAAATTCGACCCATCAGATCATTTCCAGAAAGTGATACAAGACCAATCCCCCCAGCTTGTGATTTAGACTTAGATTATGTTTGTAAAAAACTTTATACATTAGACTAATAAAATGCTTCACATTTTAAATTCAGTATTAATTTTTAAACGATTTTTTTATTTAACATTATTTATGGCTTGCACGAACCATAATTTTCCGCAAAACTATTATAATTTACAACATTCTTTGTTTGAACAATATAACATGCATATTATGACAATACACTCGTTGTTGACTACTGCAATATCTAAATTACAATTTCATAACATCTACCACAGTCGGTCATATGCCTTTCCATATTTTCCTTCACCAAGCTGACCTTTCTTGTAAACTTCTTCAGCTTCTTCTGGTGTTCTTGCCCAGTATCCGGGCCTATTTCCTATCCGTTCCTTTTGTGTGGTGAAGTCCAGTTTATGATGGAAAGGATTACCATGCTGGGCTGGCATTTTCTCAATATCTGTCCATACTGGATAACCCTTCATTCTGGAGTCCTTGTAGTGCCAACCAATAGCAGCTAGAAATGCACCAGTCAGAAATCCACCGATGGCACTCCGTGCTTAAAAAAATATCAGAAAATCAGTTGTACCATTTTAATCCAGAAAAAAACATAACCTTAATTAATTGCTTTACTATTTTTTGGGCACATACCACATTTCCCCACAACAGCACCTGCTGCGAATCCTCCAGCAACATGATTTTTATGATCGGTCTTGCCCCCACGAAGACTGCAGCATGCATTAACAGCAGCAGTGTAAGCGACAGTGGCACCCATCCAGGGAACATAATGAAACTTCATTCTTTGCAGGGCTACTGGAAGGCCTCCCTGTCAAAAAGATAGAAAGAGAAAGGGCACGTTTTGTTTAAATATGTACAAAAAAGCTAAAGGCGCATTGCATCTTATTTTTAGCGTTAAAAGTCGTTTATCTTTCGAATTTTATTTACCTTATTATTTACAAGAATAACATCGGACATAGCCAACCATGTTGCAAACCCGAATGTATACTTCCCTAAAATTTGCGTCTTTTCGATAAACCCTTCATCATCATTACCAGCCATCGCTTCTTCCATAAGTTTTCCCCAAGTATCATCTCCTTGTCGCCGGTTGTCCGGTCCCGAAGGACCGTACAATAATCCACTGAAGAAGTTATCAGTCATTATGGCTCAAAAAGGATGTAAGTTCCCTGCAAAAACATATATCAAAGATTACTAACAACTACTTACACAACTTTATCAAAACTAATCCAGTTTAAAAAACAGCTGATTTTCAAATTATTTCCACACAGTTCAATCGATTTACTACAACATAGATTTTTTAGACTTTAATAGATTAACCAGTTATCTTACCTAATAGCTAGTTATTTTATCATAGGTCCCAGTCACAGCACAGTGCTTTTAATTTAACTTTTAAAGCACTGCGAAACTTTCACTGGACAGCTGAAAGAAACAGTCCAGTTGCAGTTCCCAGTTCAGTGTTCAGTGTTTATCAACATGGCTCATATGATAGATCTCTAGGTTTTTATGATTACCGCACATACACTTGTTTTTATGGATGGACTGTAGTGAACGGGTTTGCTAAGATTCAACCCTTTACTTTTGAATGCATCGTAGTAATTAGCAATTACTATGTAACATCAAACTACTGCAATGCACTGTGTTCAGCAGATTATGAGTTTTTTACTGTTTGCATTAGTTGTCGTATGAAAAGTATTGCATGGAAATTAAATGTACTATCTTCTTGTTGGATGCAAGGCAGAATGGAAATGGAAATGGGACGATGTCAATTTTTTACAGTACGCCTGCCTGTCTCACTTTTTATTACACAGGAAACAGAGGAAGTAAGTGCACATGTGCGCTGTGTTCTGTGCTCCTGTTGTATTTTTTATTCATCAACTGTATATTTTTTAGTTTACTCACGGATTTGACGACTGCCGACTGGATTGGATTACTCAATTTCATCACTAATCTATCAAGTAAATAATTTTTTACGCCTCTTTAATGTGTATTTTTTATCATTTTGTGTATCCGGTGCATAAAAATTATTAAAATGTAAGTAAAGCTCTTAGTCAATAAAATATAAAATAGTTGGTTAGGAATGGTGGTGGTGTTATAAAATTAGTTGCATGTTGACAAATTGTAAAAATCTGTGTGTTTTGAGATAAAGGCATTTCTAAATGCTGCGGGGGTGGTGGCCGTGTCCCCTAAAAAGATTACTATGTCAAAAGTAATCCTTTGTAAATTGACGAATTGAAACTAACCATGTTAAACAGCTGCAGTTGCAGTGCGGTGTAGTAAGTAAAGTAACACCACATATTTGGTTGTATAGAATTTTTACCTTTTGCGCTTGAGTGAACGCTTGACGCTGAATCTGCTGTAGTTGAAGATGACATAATGAATAGGGGCAGGTAAACAGCGTCAAGCGAAGCGAAGTAGAACTCAACTTATCCTCTTACTTTGCTGCAGCATCTTCTTCATTTATGAGTTCCTTTCTAAACTGCTTATGAAAATTTATTATTAGTTTTTGTGCAAAGTTAATTGTTTCTGATTTCATCATACAGAATAGATAAATAATAGCAGTGTTTTTTAGGTAAGTCGGTCAATTCTTCATTATATTCTTTGTTGCATATACAGTGTATTCATTTTCATCTTTTTTGTAGTTTAAACGTTTGAAAGAAAAGACAAGGCTGATTTTAATGGAAAATAATAAGTATTGATAATGGTTTGATGAAAAATGGCCTTGGGTATCAGACTGCACAATGAAGATGAGATGAGTATGAAAAAACAAGCATCACAAAGAATCGGCTATTTTTAAAGCAAATTTTGTGATGGTTGGCTTGGCTTGACTTTGAGAGGAAATGGAGAGAGTTACATTTTTTCGCATCATTGTGTTTGGTAGCATTATGCATTGTGAATAATCTGTACATAAACATATTCATTCTTTAATTGTTAATTTTTTGAAGATTGATTTGATTTTTGTTGCATGAAGTTGTAATTTTGGATGATGGTGATGTGGTGATATGATAGCAAGTTTTTGTATTGGAAGTGGACATACTTCATTTTTAAATTAGATAGTCGTGAGTCAGGACCACTCTTTTTACCAATTTAATGATTAGTAGTTCTTTACCCAAAAGTGTAATTCAAGTGTTCATTAGATTCATTAGTTCATTGCTGCAAGGATAGGTTTCATATTTGTGTGGTGAATAGTAAAAATTCATGTGGAAGTAAGGAGGATGCAATGCAAAAAGTGTTCATGTGCTTTATTCTCACCTTGTGAATTTAATCATATAGTTTATCTCTTAAAATATCAGTTTAGGAAGAGAATTCAAATTATACGTTAAGGCATTTACTTATTTTGCACATTAGAAATTACAAACTGCGCTAAGCTAAAAGTGTAAACTGTAAGCTGGAGTTTTGGTGTTTTCGTATCGTAGAAATATTTTGTTCACATACTCATGTATGACGATGCACCTGAAATAACTGTCTAATGCAATGTCATTCGATTCTGACGTTTATTTTTGCAGATATTACAACTTTTCTCACAACACCGATTCTTGAAGTACTTCATAGGCTAAATGCGGAACTTGGATAGTACATCATATTTTGCTGCTATAAATGGGACCGGAAGTTTGTCTTAAGGTCAGTAAATCTCTGAGCATTACTCGATTCCAAATATGTAGACAGTTTTCATTTTAAAATCATGCACATTTTTTACTGAAAGAATCTTTTCTATTTCCATGTTTAGAAGACCTGAGGCGTGCGCAAGACTCAACTGCAATGCAATGACTGATATTAAGTAAAAAATAACCGTTTAGGGGTAACGTGAGATTTAACTGTTGGAAGATAACCAGACTTAGCCAAACCAAAAATGGGATCTTTAAACGATGCACAGACCAAATGGTCTGACCTATTTCCGACGCGATGGTCTCCTGTGATATTTGTCTTGTATATGGCCCTATTTATCAATCAAGGTAATTAATCTTTGTCATTGTAGATATCAAGATATGCTATATGAATTTTACAACTTTTCCTTTTTTAACAGGAATTCTCGTCACGGCATCACAAGGCACAAATGGTTATGGTTATAACACCGTTATAGCTGTTTTAATTACCGAGTTTATTAAACTCATCGTGAGTAGCGGACTTTTTATTGAAAGGTATGTCAAGTCAATATTCCTGTACGGTTGTCGTTTTTTTCGCTTTTAGTACGACTTTGAGTTGAGTTACACTGGTGAACAAACCGATTTAGTTTTTTGTACATATATTTTAAAACTCCTTCGCTTAAAAATATAACACAAACTATTTTACTAGCTGCTGTGTGCATGAACTAAAAGACTAACACGAGAATCCCCTAATTATTGGTAATGGTAGCAATAGAACGTGGTCTGTCTTTTTTATTTCTAGTGTGCATAGGCAAATTAACACCAAAACTACTACTTCAGCTAACTGTAACGGTGATAGTACTGCTAAAACTTCTACTTCCACTACCAAATGTAGCTGTTCAAGTTCATGGCACTATGCACAGCTGAAAAAATCTATACTCAGGAATAAGAATCTCCTTTGCTCTTGTCAATCTCAATCTTTGCTGCCATCATTCTTTAATAACTTGTCATGTTCAAATACTAAGTCAGTATTAAATGTAGATCTGTATTATTGTTTCTATCTTCTCAGAAACTCTGTGAGTATTTTTGTTTACGAGATTCGCCAAAATAAAAAAGGTGAGGTGATTTTTTACAAATACGTAACTATTTCGTTATACTAACTAACTACAGAACTCAAACTATAATTTTAAAACTATTTTGTTTTCTCTTTCAGTGTTTTTCCTATACTTCATCCCTGCGGGATTATATTGTATGTACAATAATCTAGCCTATGTCAACTTAGTTAACTTTGACCCTACGACATACTTTCTTATGCTGCAGCTAAGAGTTGTTGTTACTGGAATTGTATTTCAGGTAAATATTCAGTTTACACTGACCGTATCACTAGATCACTCATTTACAAACCATGTTATAGATTTCCTAAATATATTAATTGATTGTTTTCATTTGGTTTAAATTTTCAGGTTCTGTTTGAGAAGAAACTTAGCCGACATCAATGGATCAGCTTAATGTTCCTCACGATTGGCTGCATGGTTAAGGAAATCAATTTTAGTGGCTTGTTTGGTGTTGAAGATGCCGAGGAACCTTTGACAAAGGGGGGAGGAGGGCAGGACTCCAAACTCACCGCTTCAGAAAGCAAGTCAGAAAACTGGGGACTACTACAAAATCCCTTGGGCGTTGTACTTATATTGCTTCAGGTGCTTTGCTCCTCTGGTGCTGGAGTGTATAACGAATATCTTTTAAAACGACCTGCTTCAAATCAGCAGAAACAAACGCCTGTACTGATACAGAACGTTTGCTTGTATATTGACTCGATCATTTGCAACTTGTTTGTGCTTCTGTGGAAAGGGGAAATATCTCAAGTTTTTACATATGAAAGTTACGGAATAATTCTAACAACACCAATTATTCTAGCTGTAGTCCTCAACAATGCTTTTATCGGCATTGTCACTAGCTTCTTTTTAGCCCAGCTTAACTCGATTCTCAAAACATTTGCTAGTGCACTAGAATTAATGTTTACGGCAGTTTTGTGCTGGATCATTTTTGGAATTCCTATTCACTTAAATACCGTTCTTGCCATTTGTATTGTTACGTGGGCTATATTTTTGTATTCTAAGGAACCTGTTGTTAATAATGCTAATACAAATGTTACTGCACCCACTTCAAATAATAACAATTCTCGAAGACGTAGTAGTGTGAAAGATGCGGAAGATATGCAGAAGATTTTAGATGAAGAGATTGATGTTTAAGTTTGATTGTTGATATTAATATTGCCCAAAGATGCCCCTTTACAATTTATTGTGATGTATTAAGTCATACTTTTACCGCGGTTAACTTACTTGCACAATGTTACGTGTAGTATCACAAAGATTTATATTTTAAGTTTAATATATTATAAAGTTAATTACCAGAGTCATAATTAATGTTACATCTGTGTTCGGGCTTCATACGTTTAATTTAGTAATTACTTTTACTACTTTGAAGAGGTTCTGTGGGGGTGATACTATTTTATATCTCAATTTACTGTGTCGATAATTTCCTTCCAAAATCGGAACGAAAGCTATGTATACAGAAATTTCTAGCAATGCACGAGAGTCTAATAATAATACTGTTGCAATTTAAAGTTAATCTGTATACGGTTAGTAAATATTGTGAAGTGTCCTTTCGTCAATAGCTGCAATTAGAATAATTATTTATATCTTCGCTATGTGTGCTATTATCAATTATTTATTGGTTTTAAAATTTATAATTGAATAGATTACCTACATTTACGTTTAATATAGTCATTATATCGATAAAATATGTTTAAACGAGAGTTCAAATCTTGCAGACCAAATGCATGGCCACTTAAGTCAGTATGTTAACATATTGACACGCTCTTTTAGGAAATGGTAAGATGTTTCGAGCTCCTTGATCTGTCTGTAACTTCAGAGTATTTTGATTTAGTGTTTGCTTGATATCAGTATTAAGTAACTGATGTTCCTATTTTACAAGTTATAAATCTTTCTTTGCTGTTTCAAAATCGTATACCTTCTGTTATAAAAAACTGAATTATAATTTAGGGTTTTCATTAACTGTATTGATTGATCTTCATGAATTTTGGTTATAGTGTAATAGCAATTGTATATGTATGTACTTTGTTTTCAATCTGATGTAGCTTTGTAATGTATTTTATGCACACATGAATTTATAATTTATGGACGACGAATCTTCTAATTTAAGACTTAATGAATAATAAAGTTCAACGTTGAATTTTAAATTGAAATTTTCATTTTATTTATCATAAAAACACTTTTGTTCTGCATGTCTCAATGGAACAATAAATATTTAACACATATTCACAGCATTATTTCAATATTACGTCTGTTAATCTAACATTAACTGACTTAAAGCAAAGACTCGACAAACTTTTTAGCTTCCTCCTCTGTTTTGAAAAGCTGTTGACCTTTAGGATTTTCTAGTAGAACTGTTCCTTTACGTCCTGATTTCTCAACGTTAAGAAATTTAGAGATTGGACCATTTTCGACCGTTTTGGTTGGCGTTTTATCTTCAAGTCCGCAAATATACACAGTTCCACGGTGAAGCCCATCGGGATTAATCGCAGATACTTCCCCACCATTGCCGTCACAAAGGCGGAATGGTCTTCCATACAATGCGAACAACGATTCAGCCTACAAAAACGATAGTTTCACATAACATCAACATCAAAGTAAGAAAGTTCATATTTGGTATGCTGCGTTAGCAAATTTATATCTTACCTCGTTCTTCAATTGTTGTAAAGTAATAACTTTCTGGCCTGCGGGATTCTCCAAAAGAATAGTGGCCTTTCTTTCCAAATCATCATAGCCTGGCTTCACTGTGTCATTCAAAACTAAATTGACGTATTTGCAGTAAGGTGTCGATGCATTTCTTTTCGCAACCTCTTCGGCACTCTCCACTTTGAATATAGCCACCGTCAGTTTGCTGTCTTTTATCTTTAATGCGGGTAAACAATCCATTCAACATTCGAAGATTAGTTTGGTATTTCAAGAAACCCTAAAATGCGTAGAAATTGCGTATTGCATGAGTTTTTACCTGGAAGTCTTCTTGAATCAAGAAATTGATTCCTTTGGGAGCATCTTTCAATTTCTTCACAGTTGCCTTCACTGCAGTTTGAATATAATCTGAAAACTCTTCCGAAACCCGATTGAGATCCTTCGCAGCCTCAAGATACACTGTGATATCATCAGTTGGAACTAGCCCACCTTTCTTCCTTAACTTCTGGATACGATTGATTATTTCACGAGCAATACCTTCATCCTGTAAATTTAAAAGATACAATGAAATGAATGAATGAAAATGAAAATGTCTTTTGCAAGAAGGCAAGAAGGATTAGCTTCCGCTAAAAATAATATCATATTGTGTACTTTCTATAACTTACAAGCATGCTTTGATCTGCCTTGGTATTCAAAATACATAATATTGGCCCGTCACAGGCTGCTTCCAAGTCCTTAGCACCTCCACCTCCAACGTCATAGGTGATAAACATTTCATCCGAACCTATCCAGTGTCCACAAACTTCAATACCTTTCTTACTCAAGCATTCTTCTATTTGAGCGTCGGTCATTGACTAAAAATCAAAACCAGAACGAAGATTTGAAAATGAGTAAAGTATTCCAATGTACAATTGAATTTATCATAAAAAATATTAAGCCACGTCATGATATGGTTACCTTGATGGTGTTTGCAATATTCTTGAAGTCAGCCTTGAATTTTGCTCCCAATATTTGATGGTTTGGTTGTGCTTTCAAATGGACATCGAATTGTGTTTTGTTGTTGCAAAGTGTTAATTTTCTTACATTCAGCTCTTCTAGGACATACGTTTCCAATCCTTTGATTTGGTTAAGGAAAGCGTCACTTGAATGGATAACAATTACTTCGGGTAAGGGGAACTGTCAAGTAAATTCAAACAAGATAAGCATTTAATTTTTGGCATACAGTTTAAAACTATAACTGATCTAGATTTTGAGGATGAGGATATTTTTGTACCTTGATTGGGACTGTCCTACGATCACGAGCCAATCTTCCCAACTCAATGACCTTTTGCATTCCTTCTACCGCTTGCTCGATCTCTTGGTCGATGAGCCATTCTTGTGGATCAGGGAGCATCAAGAAGTGGATGCTTTCATCATGTTTTGGAGCAGACTCTTTTTTGATAACTCGTCGCAAATTTTGATAGATGTGTTCAGTTATAAACGGGGTAAACGGAGCCATTAACCTTGTTAAAGTAAACAAGACAAGGAAGAAAACCTCCAAAGCTCGATAGCAATCTTCTGGTCCAGCTTCACCCTAAATATTAACGACATAATTATAAACATAATTCATGGGTCTAACTTCCATAAACAATCACTTTATTTAAACAATGCATGCATACCTTCAGCCTTCTTCTGTTCAAACGGACATACCAGTTGGTAAGTTGATCAATAAATTTGACAAGAACAGGTACTACTGTGTAGAGACGATAAGCTTTCATTTCCTTTTTAAACCATGCAATGAGTGACTGTACAGAAGAGAGAATCCATCGATCCATAATGTTCCACTGGCTTTTATCAGTGCTCGCAGAACCTTCCAAAGTTGCAGAGAAATTGAGTTGGACACCATCCTCCTTCGAAATTCGAAAAACGTTTTGGACAAAGAAGCGGTAAGCGTTGTACCTAAAATATTAAACATGAACTATTTATACTTGTAAAGATAAGTAAAAACTAAAAATCATGGATTTTTTGCTTTGAAAATCATTGTCAGCATATCAGATATTATGAACTGTTATGAACAGTTCGTAAATAAATCCAAATTGCTTTTTAATTTTGTCCAAGGCGAATCTGTCTCAGCATTAAAAACCTGAACCAGGATTAGATTGGACATTTTTAACTAACACGCTTTACTAACTTAATCAACTTACCAAGGTAAAAACACATCTTTCAGCAAATCGCGAACCCCCTCTTCCTTAAATCTCAAATTTTCAGCTCTCACGACCGGGGAATTGATAAGGTATAACCTTAGGGCATCAGCTCCATATTTGTTTACGACTTCCATAGGATCAGGATAATTCTTCTTTCGCTTCGACATTTTCTGTCCATCAGATGCCAGTACAAGACCGTTCACGATCACGTTTTTGAATGGGGCCTTATTGAAGAGGCTGTTGGAAACTACGAGAAGCGTGTAAAACCATCCTCTTGTCTGGTCGACTCCTTCAGCAATAAAGTCTGCTGGAAACGTTTCTTCGAAATCCTCTGTTGAAGAACAAGTCAAGTTAAAAATTAAGTACCAAACCAAATTTCACACTACATTTCATTTTGTTTTGTAAATTACTGTCAGCATATCAGATTTATTGAACTGTCCAAAAAGAAGAACAATTCGTAAATTAATCCGATTAGCTTTTTAATTTTGTCCAAAGCGAATCTGTCTCAGCATTGATAAACCAGAGCCAGGATTAGATTGGACAACCATATATTTGTGTTACACTAATTCTTAACTTACTTTTTCTTTCAAAAGGATAATGATTTTGTGCATAAGGCATAGATCCAGACTCAAACCAGCAGTCGAAAACTTCAGGAATACGTTTCAATGGAGGATTTCCGGGAATTTTGGAGGGTATAGTAATTTGATCAATGCTAATAATAAAAAATCATCTTGTTAAAAATACGATTTCGTTTAACAAACGAATTTTTCATACACGCATACTACTTACAATTCTCTATGCAAATCTTCCGGAGCCGGTTGTCCAGTAAGTTCTTCAAGCTCCTTTCTACTTCCGATGCACACAACTTCCTCAAAATCTTCAGACGCCCAGATGGGAATAGGGGTACCCCAATACCGACTTCTACTGAAAGCCCAATCTCTTGCATCTCGCAGCCAGTTGCCAAATCTCTTTTCTTTCACAAAATCAGGGACCCAGTACGTCCTTTGGTTGTTGGTGACGAGATCATTTCTGAAATCTTCCACGCGAATAAACCAAGAAGGAACACCTTTGTAGATCAAAGGAGTGTCTGAACGCCAGCAAAACGGGTAACTATGCTTGATGGTGCCAACTTGTACAACTCTGCCATTTTTCTTCAGCATTGCAGTGACATTTTTATCCGCATCCTGAAGCAATTGAATTACTTGACTTAATATATTTGGTTTTACTTTTGAATTTGATATAAAACACAAAAATATAAATAAAGCCTAATTTTACCTTAACGTATTGACCAACAAAATCCTTCACAGGCATGACAAATCTACCCTTAGCATCAACTGGACAAATCGGCGGTGTATCTTCAGCAACAATTCCAGCAGCTTTGCAAACGCTAATTAAGAATAGAAGAAAATTCAGTTTCAGTTAATAAGTTATCCCCGTACTTTATCGTATCCGTCATCTCAAAGTAATAAGCTAGATAAACTCACCGTAAATCGTCAGCACCAAAGTATGGCGCTTGATGTACGATTCCCGTACCAGAGTCCTGAGTAACGTACGTATCGACCTGTACTCTGAATGCTCCCTTTTCTTTGAACTGTTCCAAAATAAGACAAAAACTTATAATTTATGTCATTGGAGCAATTATACACGATTTAAAAAATTATACATCTACACTTCGTACCTGTAAAAAGTAGTCAAACAGAGGCTCATATTCTTCTCCTTTCAATTTCGCACCGGGAAACTTTTCAAGAACTTTATATTCTTCAGGCTTCTTGTACAGAATTTCCAATCTGGCTTCCATTAAGATGTACTTGGTACCGGTAGCAGCTTCTAATAATTTTAATAAGATGTATTAGTTTTATATCTAATCGTGTAGATGCAAGTAATAACTCAGATTTAGTTTAAAATTAAAATGTGTTTACCTTCGACGAGAACGTATTCATATTCAGGATGCACACAAAGGGCGATATTACTTGGCAATGTCCAAGGTGTAGTGGTCCATGCCAAAATTGACACGCCAGGTTTAGATTTCATGGGAAAGCTGACAACCACTGCTGGATCAACAACATCCTTGTAATTCTGCTGAACTTCAAAGTTAGACAGTGGAGTACAACAAGCAGTTGAATAAGGCATCACCAAACTGCCCCGATAAACCAGCCCCTTATTCCAGATTTCCTTGAACACCCACCAAAGTGACTCCATGTATGAAGAGTACATGGTTTTGTAGTCATTCTTAAAATCAATCCATCTTCCCAATCTTCCAATGACCATCTCCCATTCTGCAGAATACCTCATGACGATTTTCCTGCATTCATCATTGTACGCCTTGATGCCCATTTTAGCTACGTCCTCAGGACCACTGATGCCCAACTGCTTATCAATCTGTGGTCACAAACAAATACCATCAATTAGAAATCAGCATATCAAACTGCAACTGTAAATCAAATACTGTGTATCATAGTAAACATACCTCATATTCCACCGGAAGTCCGTGACAATCCCATCCAAATCTTCTTTCCACATGAAATCCACTTTGATGCGCGTACCTTGTGACAACATCTTTAATAGTCCCAGCCAAAATGTGACCATAATGAGGTAGACCTGTTGCAAATGGTGGTCCATCGTAAAACGAATAGCGAGGCTTGCCCTTTGACTGTTTCAAACAGGAATGGAATGCATCGATTTTCTTCCAGTGTTGGATAACCACCTCTTCCTCCTTTGGGAAGTTGATGGACTCGGGAACTTGTTGCAGATCACCCATTTTAGTAGACTTTTCAGCAACTTTATCACGACAAATTAAAGAAATTATGGAAATTATTCCTTACGTTGCCAAAATAGTATTTCGAAAAACTACTGAACATGTCCAGCATTGTAATTAAAAAACTGCTAAAACACTTTTAGAGTCACAGACGTCAGAAGTGGAAGGTTGCCAAAAATAACAACTCAGCTGACGACTGTGTGTGGCTTTTTACTTATTCAAAAAGAAATTACTCTTTGTGCTCAAATTAAATCACTTGTCAAAATGATTTTTTAATGATTAAAAGCGTTATTGCCTGTGATTGGCACTGAATTTCGATCTTGTACGCTAACAAATGAATGATTCTAAAAATTAGTCATATTGCATCAGCTTTCTTACCTGAGTATTAATTAGTTAAAACGCACCGTATGGCAGCAATGACTTTTTGCAAATACTGATAATTCTGTACTAAATAAATTACCCGTTTAAACGGCTAAAACATAAAAATTAAATTACACGTGTGTACTCATTATCCATTTAGTGATTTCAAAAAATTATCAACACAAAACTGTCTTTTTGTGTAAATACACCGGTTATAATGGTACCGTCAAGTCAATCGTGCAATATGCCCAACATGCGTGCGAGTTGGTGGTGTCGACATTGAATTGCACCTAACACAGTCATTCATTCAATGCAATGTTCATATGAAGTTGAAAGTGTGCAAAGGTATTTTTTTCATTGGTTTCCTGTTTCTGTCAAGAAGTCTCAGAGTGCCCCATTACATAGATGTTCTTTGCCTATTCTCATTTCTGCTTCTCTATATCAAAATCAATCACCATTCATTCACGTTGCAAATTATTCGAAAATTCGACATCCTTTGTTCATCTCATCCAAACTTAACTATGATCATTCAAGTTCAAGAAAGTCTTTAATTTGATGTGTATCATTAAAACGATAATTTTTCTTGATTATAAATGTCTGTATGGTTCGGTTGGATTTGCTTGGAGTTCATGGATTTTCAGCTCAAGCTTGTCTCAAGTAGCCCCTACCTTGAGACAGTTCCTCCAAAAACGGTTGTTACAATGTATGTTGCTAATGACAACTTTCTCTGCAAAAAAGGAACAACAGAAAGACGTTTTACGCTAGACTCCAATTCTAATGGACTATGGTTTACGCAAATAGGAATTCGGAAAAAGAGTAGAATAGGTCGACTTGACAACTTATCGATCTATTGTGTTGTTATCATGTATGGTCATAGTACAAGTTTTTTGAATTTAATGAAATAATATCATACATCAGCACGAAATTTTTAATTGTGCGTGAAATAAAGTACGAAATTTTATCCTACCGGACGAATCAAACATGAGTAAAGCCATTAATGCCCAACACGGTTAAAAATGTCGCCAAAACCCTCATATCAAAGTTTGAGAAGTGAAATTATTGTTGGATTACTTTTGGCATTTGTAAGCGTTAACGCAAAGGAGAACCCCCTTTACCAGGATCCCCTGACATGTAAACTTGCAGCAAATGTAACCTTCTCTTGGTCCGCACTGAATTGTGTCAAATGTCAATGGAAGCTTACTGA
>JAQFXM010002140.1:0-26547 GCA_034693345.1 Entomobrya multifasciata
ACAAATTACACAGTACAGTAGTCAATGTGCATGTTTTTTTTGGAACTGTTGCAATTTCTTTAAAGTAATTGCATATCCGAGTGGAATAACCAGAAGAGGTACTAAGATATCATCATTATCATTCAGTCTGCATTTGATTTTGACGTTTTTTTGGCTGGCCAGGACCTCCCATTTTTACACCTACAACGCAGCCGTAGTCACAAAAAAATAAGGTAATATATTTTAATCTCTATTATTTTACTATTTTAACAGCCTTGTTAAGATTTCTTTTGAAAAAATAACATGTGTAAACTTTAAAATAATGCATATGGAATTATTTTGGAAGGGAAAATTTAATGATCCCCCGGCATAAAAAAGCAAGTACAATGAATGGGTACTCAAAACCATCGATTATATAAAAATGAATGCTAGAGATGGTTTTGTTGGAGAATATATGTAATAGGTATGTACAAACGTTGCAATTTTTGTGCAAAAAAATTACTAGTAATTTGTAAAAGTAATGGATGTAGTTTTACTACGAAAAATATAGTGCAAAAACAGAACCTAGACTAATTCATGTTATTAGGGAGGGAGTTTGATGCGGAAAGCGCAGCGGGGAAGATAGCAATTAATATTGTAGTTTTTTGGGGAAATTCGGTTCGGAAGTGGTGTGGGTGGGTGTGGGGGTTAAGTCGATAATCCCATTTGATTCACTTTTCAATGCATAAAGTCAAGACACTTTCGGGATGCAATCTGAGGGAGATATTCTGGATTTTTTTTATCACTTAACCCCATCTCTTGCATAAGCGTATCCTTTGACTTTCCACTAAGTCAATATAAATCTTCATCCATCCCCATTCTGTCGTGGTTCGATCTAATGAATGAATGCGCAATTTTAAATGTCGTTGGAGTTGGCTACTGATAATGATATAGCTTCATATCTATCCATACCTGATACCGAACGAATCTGCAGTAAACAAATCGCACATTCATACTCCAAGAATTGCATTGTCTTAAAAACATAACAATTTTACGAACAAATCAACATTTCCATTTTAAAATGCCAATTTTATGTTCATTTTCTCTATTCTTCTAACAAATTGCTAACAAAAATAACTTTAATCGTACAAAATAATAATTATAACTTTTTAAACAAATTTTAAAATCAATAAAATGTAGAGCATAGAGACATTAATTCCCTTCACATCACACTTCCCATAAAAAATTATCCAAAACTATCAAAACAAACGAACTAACTGTTTATGTATCGTTTGTTCTGTACTTAAAATTATTTAGCCGACACATTAATTTTCCTCACTTGACAGCTTTTGCCTTTCCGACTTCCTCTTTTTCCAGAACGAACGAACATTTATATCCTTTCCAATCATTCCATTAAGCATGTTTCATTCAGTCATTTACACGAAAATAAAAATAAGTTCACGATTCCCAAAGTAGCACAAGTACTTTACTTATTGTCAGTGTAGTATGTAAACTTACTTTACTCATGCAAGCAGTTATGTAGTATATAAAAAACCTTTTTTTAAATTTCATCAAAGCAAACTTACACGAAACGGAAGAAGACAAGACGGAGAGAAACAGAAGCCTTGAAAACTTACAAAGGCATTTCTTTTCCAGCTGGCTTGGCCACACCAAACTAACTCATTTGTTTCTAACCCTTTCCGTATCATTATTAAAAAACGCTTCTGGCCAGACCAGACATAAAAACACACAAACATGTATACTTTTTAGCTTGACTCCATTCAAAATACAAAAAAAACTTGAAATAAATCAGATATCTTTGATTTCCTCTTTTACAAAGTTTGGCTTGTGGAGTCGAGTGGTGGAGACACGGCACGCTTTAACCCTTTTTTACCACCACTTATTTTTATGCAACAAAACAGACTTTTAGCTTTCAACATAAATTGCATTAGTTGCATTTTTATATTGCAGTCGGCAAAATAATGTCGGTTAAATTGCATTAAAGTGGAATACTTAAGTAGCATACTTTTTAAAGTTGAATGAGTCTTTTTTGCGGGGAATGAAATAGCTTCTTTGTCGTGACTGAATTGAATGAACATAAAAAATGCGTAAATTTTTTGTTGCCTTTTCTTAAAATGCATTTCAAAGTGCATCCTTGTTTTTTCCCTTAAAGAAAAAGAGAAATCCATATTGTTTAGCTTGAGAACAGTGTAGAATGTAGACAGAAGAAAAAAGAGTGAAATTTAAAGTATTGATCTTTTTTGTAATACTCTCTTCTGCTGATCATGTATTGAGATGTGTTGGGATATGAGCAATTAGTCAAATGGTGTTTCGATGTTTGGGACACTGTGGCAATTAGATGGTGAAGACAGGTATATTGAGAATAGGAGACATTGGCCACACAGGTATGGTCTCTCTCATGACTTGACTCTTGACTCATTCAGTCAGTCAGCTAAAAAGGAAATATATATCCCATAATAATATGCAGTCATGCATAAGAAAAAAAGGAAGAAAGGTTTTTCGTCTTGTGTCTCATATGAAAAAAAGTCATGATGATCATGATCATCTTTTGGGTACAGGACAGGTATAATAATTTCACCTTTTTTTTGCTTGTGACTCTGTGTGTGTGACACTGTTTATATGTATCTATGATAATAATGATGGGATTGCATTTTGTTGAAAACGTGAGATGAGACTTGAGTCTGAAACATCCGAAACCTCCATCCATCCAAGCTTTTGGTTTTGTTGCCTTGCCTGATTGTGAGCAGTTGAGTCTGAATGACTCTTGTTTTAAAGTGGACCAACTTTTTCCATTATCCGTAGGCGCCACATTTTTTATTACGAATGATGCAGCAGCACTATCAACATCGTCAATATTATCATCATCATCGTCGTGATTCTTTATAGATTTGTACTAACTATGTACACAATATAATAAGCAATACATAGTTAACTATCATGTTGGTATATACATTTAATGAAGAATGGATTTATTTAGCGTCTTGCACTATTTTAATATGCTGTCAATTAACGTATTATATCAGGAAATTACAACTTTTGCAATAGATTATTTATTTTTGCATTTCCATATCTAGTGCATCTATTATTTCCATAACCATGAACCGAAAGATTTCTTGAGTAATGTACCTTTTGAAATTCAAAATTCGGTATCAGAAGAGAAAACTATCAAAAGTATCGAAATTGGCCAAAAATTACAAAATGAGTAAAAATCAACCCAAAATAAATTATAAACCTATTCTATACTCCAAAAAGCCGCCAAACCTATTACATAACAATTAACCACTTAAAATAACCAGAAAATTGGCAAATTTTAAAACAAAAAATGACACAACATTTAAAATATATGTCTCTGAAGGTCCTGTCCTTTGAACAACAAGCATGCATGCATACAAATAAAATCTTAACATATTGACTTTTTTTTTGCATTTTGTAAACTTATTTATGTCTTGTGAGAAAATTTACGAGCCAATCCATCTCATATATATTTCTAAATACATTCATTACACATTATTTAACAACAAACCTCACCTCTTTTACTCACGTTTTTACTTCACTTTACTTCACCCTTCATTTCATTTCACTTTTTTTTATTCTTCAAACATGACCCAAACCATCCCATCCAAAAAAAACAAACACACTTCTTCTTCTTCTCCACGACTCCTCACTTCTGATGTCAACCTTTGCCTTGCCTTTTTTACATTTAAAACGTTTAAAATTACACACAGCTCCGCATTTTTAACAGTTTTACGGCGGTTCACGATGACTCACAATCACAAAAAAATATATTTTTTGACATGCGACACGACGATACAAACTGGTTCGCTCTTTTTTTCAATTCATTCATTATTATGCAATTAATTACGCCTTCCTAAACTAAAAATACTTAAGGTGGTTGTGGTCTGGTCCATAAAAAATAATATTTTCTAAAGGTTTTTACACGCACACGCACATCATACCAAATAGATTCTCATTAAAAACAAGCTGTCAAACTAATAAATATTTTTTTGATATCATTATTTTTTATTTTTGGGGGCGGACGCGGTATTTGAAGGCAAAGGACATTTATATTTAAATTGCTTTTTATTATTTAACACGTGTGACGTAGTGAGAGCTATTAAAAAAATTGGTAGCATATTTACTAAACTGACTTGACTTTAGTCATAAATTATAAGCTATGATGATGATGTGACAATTGTCAATTTTCTTTTAAGTCGGCTCCTTCTTTTTTTCCTCCACTTTACGATTAAGGAGCAGTCGTCATTGTCATCAAACTCGCTTTTTTTATTGAATTCATCAAAAACAATAAAATTTCTTTTAAAACTTTTTTTTTACTATTATGGCAAATGCATGGGCCGGTAGAAGAACCAACACGAAAGGCTGTTAAATTGTTTAAAGGCACGTCATACACAGCCCAAACCCAACACACTCTCATTGTCTTCATCATCATTCATTCATCACATCCAACACACACTCTCTATTACTTTTATGTTATACCCACTTATATAACAGTCAGTAAGACGTTACGTTTTCGTTGATGATGATGGCAATGATGACAAAGTTCATAAAAGACCCTTTTTTCCTTCATGTTGGTTAATGGAACCATCACCGAAAAAAAATGACGTGACCACCTTCCTCGTTTTTACTACTTGTTATTATTTCCCTTCGTCGTGATGACTTTGGCCCAGGACAAAAATTGGCTTAGGCACAGAGAGGCACGGGCTCATAATTTACTTTTAAGTGTAATGTAATACGTACTTAAACAACCGTTTTCTTTTTTCCCTCGAGCTTTTTTTCCCATATAAACTTGTTAGACTGAAAACAGTTAGTTATTTTGTCACTTTTATTATTAGAAAAAAAGAGTAGCGAAATTGGGTAGAGAAAAACAAACAAGGTGGTGGTAGTAATGGGATAAGTGGTTAAAGCCAGCATTGCAGTGCAGCCAATAAGTCACAAAAATATGTAGCAAAAATGTGGAGACACTTTTTGGGAAAAAATTGATGGATCGGCTCGGCTGGCGGATCAGATCAGATCGGATCCTTTTTGGATGTGATGAGATGGTGGGGCAATAAAACCCCAAAAATTTTACTTGAAAAAGTTGCTGAATGTTACGACATTTTTGTCAACAAGGAGCCAAGAGACCTTTTATTGTTTTTGTTTAAAATGCGGTAGGTCGGACGGAACGGGATTAGACATTGTTTAAGGGCCCCATGAGCCCTTTATACCTTTTACCATAAGTCCCCACTTATAAAAGTAAATTAACTAGTTATACGTTTTTCACCTCCCATCATCATCACATCATGATGATGGTTGAGCTTTGAGTGATAATCATCCCATCGTAATAATAATAAGGGGCAATAAATAATTCATGCGAGAAAACAAAGTGGATAATAATATGATAATCCTTAAATCCCCACTTAACTTTTCCCAAACAAAAACAAACATACTCATACATAAAAGTCAAGTCAAGTCAACAAGGAAATTTTTTCGATGTGCCAAATTTTATTAAAGGAATGTGTCGCATCGTGTCGTCGTCTTCGTCAAGTTAAGAGACAGAATAAGAGTAAATCCGATTGATTTATGATTGCCCACATAATATTCTTAACTCGACCAGAGTGAGT
Organism: Entomobrya multifasciata; assembly: GCA_034693345.1. NCBI lineage: Eukaryota > Metazoa > Arthropoda > Collembola > Entomobryomorpha > Entomobryidae > Entomobrya > Entomobrya multifasciata. The sequence continues at coordinate 5,598 of JAQFXM010002140.1, forward strand.
GAAAATATTGAAATGGATGGGAACCCCCATGGCGTTCTAGAAAGAAAAATCTTTTGCATAATGCATTGCATTGAAATAATAAACTTTTTTTGAAAACGATAATGATCTTTGTTCAAAATATCATCAATTTTTATAACAGGCGGACTTACTCAAAAGCATACAAAAAATTATGATGCAAAAAAGAAATTGTCAATAGAAAGTCTATAATACACATTGACATTTGACACAATAAAAATTTTGTTTGGAAAAAATTTAAGAATAACAGCAAATTTTTTCTGTAGTTTTTTTCTTTGATGAGCAGTTAAGATTTTTTTTAGTGGTTGTTGTTATTTTTATAGGGATAGATATCATTACAGTTTGTTGGATTGTGTGATAATATCACATATGTATACATATTTTTTTGGGTTGCCACTGAAAATGCAATAAAAAAATTCTTTCTATTTTTCTCCACTTTTCCAGCATGGTAGTTAGTATCGTATAAATTGTTATTGCTGATTGTGATATTAGATAAGTAGAGAGAAGGAACACACACTCGGGACACGGCTTATTTTCAATGTTGAAAAAAAGGAAGTGATGTTGACGAAGAAAAAAGGAAGGTGTACATTTTATTTTTTGGAATTGAAAGGAAAACATTCATATTTTTTTCTGTCAAGTTTGCAGGATAAAAATTGTATATCTTTTTTTGAAGTGACAATACTGTCAGTATATAAAGTGTATTAAGATGTCATGTCACGTAATCCTGAAATAAAGACAGAATATTTTAGCAGCTAATTCATAATATTTTTATAATAGGTAGAAAAAAGCTATAAAAATACCTGTACATCAGACCAACCGCTGTGTAGAAATGTAAACTATTTCGTTTTGCAATTTTTTGCTAAGAAAAAATATCCTTCTTATTTTCTTATCAACTTTAAATGGGTATTTGCCTGTGGCATTTGGTATAATAAATGGACGAAGTTAGTTAAATTTAATTGTTTCGAAGAAGAAAAAAAGAGGAACCTTTTTGAATTAAAATCCGTTTGTTTTTTCAAATGTACGTTTTTTAAGCGTAGCAGTAGCAAGTCAACTATACTAAAAGCGTCATAAATTAAGCTTGCCGTCGGCTACGCAGTAAATTCATTTTCTTTGCTGGCTAATCTCAAGATTTGATCGTATGATTGCATTTTTCTCTCTGAAGAAATTACATGTAAAAATAGCGAAAAATAGCTAAAGGTGAAAATAAAATATAAAATCACATAAAAATAATTATACTTTACACAAGCACATAATATTGCTCGTTCTTTATGCTGGGTGATGTGATGTACCAGATATAAAAATAAGTAGACTATTTTCCCCCATTTTTTTGGTATATATAAATATTTTTTTATTAATAACCGCAATTTAAAAATTTATATGCATTATTTAGTGCTGGTCTTATGCTCATCATCTCTACTCATCTGTGAGGGTGGTGGTGGTATAAAGCTAAGTGGTAAGAATTATAGGTATAGTTTGTGTTTATTGGATTGTATAATTGATAGGCCCTCTGTATGGGAAAAATAAGATTTTCACAGGGAACTCATAATAAAAAATGGCCATTAAATGAAAATTATTACTTTTTTGAGAAAGAAAAACGGTTTAAAACTGTAAGAAAAGTGGATTTTTTTATATATTTGCACGGGGAAGAGGTAAAGCATTTGTCATAATATTTTTAGGTACATCCCGCCCACGCATGTTATTATAGTTAGAAGAGAGTGTCCTGTCCTGCTGAAAAATGTAAAAAATTACGTTTTGTGCGCGAATTATGCATTAAATTTTAAAACACGGTCTATTAACAAAAAAATGACTATGATGAATAACTGTTCATTATGTTTTAATAACATTTTAGTGAAAGTTTTATAATGAACTTGAGGCTGAAACATTTTTTTATCAGATTATTTTGAATGAAACATGATTTGGTCATAATATGTCAACCAAACGAAAACCAAGCCACCAAAGAAGTTTTTTCCCATCTCATTAGAATTCAGTGTCAAAACGTTAATCATCTTGCAACACTCTAACCGCCATGCCACCACCACCACGAAACATATTTTTGCAATTGCACTTGTTATAATTTTTTTTTGCTGTGAACATGCTAATCATCTCATCTCCTTTCAAAAGAAAAAGGTGGTGGTGTTGACGCAACCGTTATCGAAATCATTAGACATTTTTTTTTCGAGAATATCAAACATTGTCATCTGCTTGAGTAAACATAACATGTAAAAGTCAAACCAGGCCAGGCCACACTACTTGAATATATGTATTGCTGTTAAGGCTTAAATTGTCAAAAGGAAAATGAACGGAAAGAAAAAAAGATGATTGTGTGATCTGATCAATTCAGGATTCCATTTTACAAGAAAAGTCAAGTAGCTCCTCCGCTCCAATCAAGATTATCCAAGACTCTTAATACTTTAGGCGATGTGTCATCGTCATCTCTGATCATTAAGCAAAAATGAGAATTAACCCTTTTCTCAGACATAAATATTTTAGAAAGCTTTTTCGGCAAAAAAAAGTGACAGACAAATAATAAGGGCGAAAAAATATCGGTGGTGGTTTTGGTGTCTCGCCCGTTTGTACACAGAATTGAATTGGATACTGTATTAAATTTCTCTACACATTCGCTCAGCTCGGCTCTCTCTCTCTCTCTCTTTGCTCTGCCTACACACGAAAAAAAACTACACATGAGTTAACATTACAGCGAAAATGATGATGATCAGTTTGAGGATAATATGACGATGATGTGATCCTGGCTGTTTCACAGAGCGTAATGGGCTTGTAATATAGTCAAGATATTTGCTCAGATAAAAAGAAATAAAAAAATTCTGATACATGTTCCTATCCATGTTTGTGCGGAGGTGCCGAGCCGAGAACCAGCCAGCCAGCCAAAGCCACCTAATATAAAAAACCAAGTTGGTATAGATGTAATAAATAAATTAGACAAGCACTTTCTGGATTGTGAATCGATTGCATCATTGTCACACAGTCACAGTCATCAAAAATGTATATATATTATATAAAGGCTTTTTTGAGTGTGTGTGGAGGAAATTGTGGAGCCGGCGTGTGTATATATCTGGCTATATATCTTGTTCAGATTTCCCAATGATATTGTTTTTTCTCTTCTCCTGTTCAGTTTTCTGAGTAGCTTGTTTGTAAAACGTACATAGTTAGTAGGTAGACTTAAAATTTTACAACCGGTTATGGTTATCCTCTCTCTCTGGACCAGGCCATGCCATGCCATTGCCAGGATCAGATCAGAGGACTCAGGAGCCGTGTGTCCGTCCTCGGGCAGCTGCTGCTACTGCCAAAAAACGAATATAAAACTGCCTTGCTTACAAATAAGAAGATTGAATGGTAGTGGAGTGGAAGAAACAAAGTATCGCTCACTTTTACACTTTTTATTACGTACTTATTCAAATTTATATGGAGATTTTTTGGTACAAAGTAGCTAGTCTACTAGCGGCGAGTTGGTCTCTGGATAGCTTCAAAAACTAACGATTTATTATATGGATTGGTTTAGAGTGTACATATATTTGTAGGTTTGTTTTAAAGATGTTTAATGATGATATGGATATGTAACGCATGTTCAATGTTGAAAAAACTAAAATGCATGGTTTTCCTATTGCTACTTAATATTTAGTGGGTAATGTTGACCAGTGTTCGTTATTAACCCTTTTTTCTGTTCACTAGTTTTTAAGTAAGAAAGGGTAATCTGTTGCTACTGTTGACTTGACTTGGCTGGATATTTCTGCGCGCTGCGCTACTCCCATTCATTTTCATTTGATTGCATGGTTTATGTACATTTTAAAATAAATGATTGTATCTCGTTTACAAGACTTTTTCTGGTTGTCTTGCACATGCACATGAAAAAGACGGTGGATGTAATTGTTAAGTTTTTTTTTCTTTATGGAAGAACAATTGGGATGAAAACATTTATGTAGATGTAGCACGCTCAGTTATTTTACAAAAGTGACACGATTTATAAGAGGGAAATAAAGTGTTGCTAATGTGCAAAACAGCAGGTTTGATGAGATCATTAAAGGGAGGAAGTTAATTGTGTCCTTTGTGTCGTGTGTAAATTTTAATTTTTTTTTAAGGCTGGTTGGTTTAGTGGGTGGGACAAAGGATGAATGAAAAATGTTGCTATTTAAGTTAAAATGGATGGTTTAATTAGTGAAGTTGTATCAGAAAGTAAGGGAATCGCGTATTGACACGCTAATTTTTTAGATGATAATGATGACTTAGATATAAAGGGTTAAGTGAAAAAATCGGTTTTAAATATGAAATCAATTTGACCGTGTTTTCGTCTTTGATGGCGGAGTATAATAAGCGCTGATTCAGTTTACAGTTTAGCACACTCATCATTATCATGCGATGCGTTTCTGTTTGAAAACAAATCTTCGTTGCTACAAAAATACTGAAATTATGCTTCTTTTTTGAAGACCGTCGAATCCACACAATACCTTTTTAGCAAATTATTATATTAAAACACTGCATTCTTATTTCAGTAATTTTATCGCTAATAATCTAGTTTAAATTCTTTTAAAAGTTTCAACTCTTTCTTTCTTTTTTAACCCTTTAATTATCAAAAACTAGGCATAACGTTTTAATCCTTTGTTCCCATTTTAATTTTTGTACAAACATACAAACAAAGTACACACTCACACATATCCATTCTTTATTCCAGATTTGAAATCAATGAACCTTTCCACTGTGCAGACAAAGCTAAGATATTTTACTCAAAAAACCCCCCAAAAAATGTATACACACATGGTCCTCTATTTTCTCCCATATTTTATCAACCAAGTCAACCATTCCTTGAGTACGAGTACAGTCATCTTGCTCCATTGAAAAAAGTACTTTTTTCCTCGTAAAACATTTTGTTTGAAAAAAGAAATCTCTTTTTTCTCAGAAATAAAGTAAAAATTCCAAGAAGAATTTATACAACCAACATTTTTTGTGTTCACGGCTCTAATGACCTTTCAACGGTAAACCTCCCCAAACACCCAAAAACATTCCAGCCCACAAGCCCACAAAACATGCCATATATTTCCTTGAAACACTCAAACTTACTTAAATAAGTGTACATTTTTCTCCTTAAATTACACACAAAAATGAAGAATCTCATTTCACCTTTCCAAAAGAAAAAAAATCCAAACTTAAATGCATAAATCTTTTGGCAGATGTATAAAATACATAACATAATAATCAGGCAATCAGCTAACTAGCTTTTTTGCTTTATTTACTCTGTTGATTGATGAATTTACTTGTTTTTTGCTCATCTGCACAGTTTTTTTCTGAGTGTTTCTGGTCGAGACTTGAGAAGTAATTTTGGTTATTATTTTTATGAACATTGGAACAAGCAATAATTCTAAAGTAATTTATACTCAAAAGAAAAATACACATAACTTGTGTACTATGTAATTTTTGTGACTATTCTATGGCTTATGGCTTATCTTAAAAGGAAAGAGAAATTAAATTGAATTGCTTTTTATTTTCGGCGGTAGTCGTTCAGTAACATGGCTTATTTGTACCATTCATTTTTCATTTAGATTTATAACTTAATTTACTTGTACGGATTTTTCGGTGAAATAAAAAAATGAAAAGAAAAATAGCAAATTATTATTGTGCTGTATGGATATGCTTTATGCTGATTTTACTATTGAAATTTGGTGGTGTGTGTTATGTGCTATCATATCAGATAAATAATAGCATACATCATAATTTCAACATGCAAACTTGTCGGCGAAATATAAAAAAAAGAGAGTGAAAAAATGGCAGTTTTCTATTTTGGAAAGGGTTGAATGAGTAATTATGGCAGTTTGTGAGTAATTGGACAATTCTCCACGGTTATGAGAGCCTGCTATGCAAATTAGCCGAGTCGGTGCCATGCCGGGCCGGGTGCCGAATAAAAATATGTGTATAAGCTGAGCTATGAGAGGTGATAGTGATACATTGCATTTGCCATGCGGCTTTTCAGGGTTCAAATTGGATGGCAAAGAGAAAAAAATATACATTTTGTGGTTGATGTGGTGTTGGAAGTAAAAGGGTTAAAATGCTATATATTTTCTTTCTAACAGGCTTGTTCACTGTAATTGAAGAAGAAAAAAAAATTGGCCTGAACTGTGAAGCTTACGCCAAGCCACATTGGCTTGTGGTGTGGTGTCCACATGTGCCAAACAAGCTTGTGTACAAAAGTGTGTGGAATGAAAGTATTGAACATTGAACCAACATCATTATATATTTCTTTTCCAAATAATTGAGGTATTTCTCTACTTGACATTTCACTCTGACTTGACTTGTTGGAATAATGAATGGGCGCTACTCGCTGCTCACTGCTAAAAAATGCTAATACCAAGTGTACTCTGTGTGTTTTTTTGGGTGGAGAAAGAATTTTCCCATAAATTCTTCTTACTTCACCTTTTACTCATTGTGAAGTAATGTATTAAGTTTGAAAGGAATGAATTTTTTTAGTAAAAAATATTGATTGACTTGTTTTCAATTAAATTGGTTTTTGAAGTTGATAACGTTTTTCTTTTGGAAGAATTGTTTTTTATTTCAATCAATTAATATGCGTGTTTTATGAATGCGGTGGTGGTGGTGCGGTGGAATATGCGATTGTAAAAAATAATGCAATGCACTTTACTATCGGTATCTTATCGACCACTTATGTCAACCATTTTGTCAAGCATTTGCATGCTACATTTTTTTCAGATGGGCTTTTTTCTTTCTTGAGAGTAAAAATCGCATTTATAAAATAAATCTCTTTTTTTCCTTATCATTTTGAAGTTTTTTGGATGCAATCCAGCAGAAAAATATATAAGTAAGCGTGTTGTTGTGCGTGGAGAAAAATTAAGAATGCGATTTGAAAGTACACCTTGAAGAATACATATATGCATTGCATAATGTGCACATTTAAATTGATGGAATAATTTTCACTCTGGTAAAAATACATAACAACTTGTAAAATTTTGAGAGTTGAGTTTATTCAGGAATTAAATGAGTAAAAAGTGAGTGGTTAAAATTAAATTAACGAACATTCTTGTTGTGATATTGGGAGGATGATGGTACTCGCTTTGTTTTCAGTTTCATTGAAGATACCCCCCTGCAAAATAAATATAACACATTATTAGCTACTCTGTTAATTAACCATTAATTAACATTATTTTCGGGACGAGGACATACTTTTTGCCTTTTGGTGAAACTACCGCACTATCGCTGCTAATTGGTTGAATTTGCTGCTGGTGGTGCTGCTGCTCATTTACTCCACAGTGATCTCCACTCCCATCTAAACTATTCTGATTGGGATAAATAGCTTTAGCGCTTGCTGCCCTTGACTCTGGTCTTCCTGATGCAGTGGCAGGTGCATTTGCAGTATTTATCCGGGGTGTAGTTTTATAAGGCAAAGCTAAAGCTTTGAGATCAGCTCCTTTAGTAAAAGCATATTGGATTTGTTTGACTTCTCTCTGGTCTAAAATTCTGGAGGGAACTACGACCTCGTTGAACTGGTTGGGTGACATTGTGGTAAAACGGAAGTGTTTTAGCAGGGGTTCCATAAAGTGACGTTTGTTTTTTCCGGTGGTTTTCATGTCGTGGGTTTTACACATGTTTGCTGCCCATCTAAATTTTAAGACACATTTCCAGTCAATCTACTTCAAAGATCAATGAAAACTCGCAATGTTCTTGATAAACTTACCTAACTGCCAATTGAAACAACTCAGCTTCCTCCAAACTCAACCTATCCCTTTCCAAAATCCTCACAAAAAGGTGAGTCTCCAAATCCTCCAAATGATACTCCAAAACCTCCCCCGTCCTCTCCTCTACAATCCCCCAGCAAATCGGGGCAAGATAAGTCAGCTCCACAGCATTCGTAGAAAATCTCAGTGCCTCAAACACATTCGACACGGTTAACAACTGCCTTATATGATCCAATACCTGATCCTCCAAAAATAAAACAGCATACTTTTTCGTCGCATAAAAAACTTCCAGTGCCATGGCCAAAGTGAGACAAATTGGAATCTCATTTGTATACATGGCTTTAATGAACACTTGGAAGGAGCCCTCAGAAAACTCATCTTCATAAAGCATATATTTTCCATCAGAGCTCATCAAAGGTTTTCCTTCGCCATATAAAAGATTTTGAAATACTTGGGAGCAGCTGGCGAGGATAACGCGGTGGGTTTCGATTTTTTGGTGGTTCCGACCAACCAGGAAGATTACATCGGTGAACATTTTATTTTCCCAGAGATAGCCTATCAGAGAAAAAAAATATGTGGGTGTTTAGTATAAATTGATATACAAATACTAAATACATACTTTTAACCCTTTTTCTATACATTAAAATACTAGCCAAGCCAGGTAACCATTTTGCATAACAAAAACCCAACAAACTCATCATATCTCTTATTTCGCTACATATTCAACAGTATTGAATTGAGTGTAGCAAGCCATTCGGTCGGAATTAATCAATTTGCATTGTGTACTATACATATATGTAATAGAGAGAGGGAAAGGGTTTAACATTTCAGAAAAACAAACGAAATTCATTGGCTCTCAGCCCATCAATTTTCTTTTATTCACGACACCATCGACCATACTCACCTTTCAAAAAAGGGAGAAAAAAGGAGCCGATTCTCTATATGGATTGGTATTGTGTAAACTTGGTTTGGTATGACGTGACTTGATGATGGACAACGCAACCATCAGAATACAATTCTCTCAACGAACAAACGCGAATATAATGAAAAAAAACTCATTCCCGAACTAACTTGGGGTAAATATCCAGTCAAGCAACATCTCTTCAACTCCCCGACCAAAAAATATAAAGCATTTTTGGTTGTCAAAAAAGTCGATGTCGACATGCAAAAGTTGTGGTTGCGTTTGTTGAAGTATACTAGGCGCAGTTTACGCTTAAGAACTTTAGAAGCCGAAATTTGTCTAAAATCTACCCTTTTTTAATATTTTCAAGTTGATTGCTGTTTTGCTTGTTTCGAACGGAATTTTTTTATGAACTGATGAAAACTACTAATCTACTACTATTGAAATTCATGTATAAAATGTATAATAATTTTTAGACGCACAACTTATCCTACCCATACTTTTGTATAAAAATTTACTTTCGCCACCACAGTAGAAATTATCTTGACATGAAATCATTTCTCTCTAATTTTTTCCACATTGCATTGCATTATCATTAATAAGCTATATACATCCATCCAAGTAAATATCCACTGCTCATTATAAACTACACTTGTTGTGTGAGATACACACGCACGGGCTTTCCAGCAAATAAACTAGACTAAGACAAGTCAGATGCAGATGAAACGGTTGGATAAAACAAAAAAATAACACGCTAATTTTAACAGACAGCCAACCATTATAAGTATTTTTTCATCCATCAGCATTTTCTATCATAATGAATTAGTTTAAAGGAAACTTGATGAGTAAATTAGAAAAATATCAAGAAAAAAAGCAAAGTAAAACCAAAAAGGAAAAAATATAAAAATAATTTTTTTCTGCTTATTACATTTCCAGATGAAAAGATAAAAACTAATCTTCTAATATTTTCCCTACAACATCAGCAAATACTATTTTTATACCATTTTTCCTATTTACTTTTAAATTATTTTTTACCTACCAAGTCGTTGTTTTAAAAGAGGCAGTGCCACCGACGGCACCTTCTCCGTTGTAGCCAATCTCGCCGAGTTTGCACTGCCATTCATCAAAATTCCCATTTTTCTGCCATCTTCATCTTCCTCGTTTTCATACCCATCAAACTTGTCATCTCCTTCCCTCTCCTTTGCATTTTCCTGCCAAGAAACGACCTTGCCACTGCTCCCACTACTCTTTGGTCTTCTTAATCCCTTTTTGCTAAAGATGTGCTGAATCTGAAGATGACGATCATCCTTTTCCTGCACATGGACAGGGGTACTTGATCTTGATGCTGGACCTGGACCCTTTGTCTTTTTCACAGCATTCTTCTGCCTTTTCATCTTTTTCTTAATTACCACAACCTTTTTACTTTGACTTGACTTTGTCACAAGCGTACTCGTCGTACTACTAATGCTTGATGTTGTACTTCTACTACAATTGCTACTCCTTCGACTCAATGTGACAGGGATAAGAAGCTGTTTAATGGCAACACTCTCATTATCCTCATCTTCTTCATCCTCATCACCACCACCGTCCACCAAAAGATTGTCCTTTTCTTTGAAGGGGCGACAAGGGATCTTTCTTCGCTGCTTATGAGACTTCAGCCTAGTTCCAATTCTCCCTTCACTTGAGTCAGTCATCGGCGGTGTTTGGACTCTTGAACTTGTAACACTTCCAGTTATAGAGGATGTTCGTCGTACCGATTTTTTTGTATTTGTTAAAGAAGCTCGTCTTCGAAGCAGTCTTGTAGGTAGATCGGGTAAACCTTGTTTCCCATAATTGAACGTGTGTGCTCCATGTGCAATATTTGTTTGTGCGGGGGATGTTGTCAGCATTAAATCACGAGCGAACGCAGAATGCATATTTCTTAAATTAATTAGTTAACTACTACTCAAGTGGTATATTTTTTTTGGTTTAGTGAAAAGTTTACTTTTTAATTTTCTAGTGGTATTTTTTTTTCTTGTAAAAATTCTAAAAGTTTTAAATCATTTTTTAAAAAGTGTGCTGTGATAATATCCAAATATATAAAAGAAATACAAGAAAAAACAACGAATAAATTTTTATTTTTTATAATTTTATTCACGGAAATTTTTAGAGAAAAATAAAAGGTAAGAAAATGTTTGGTGCTTTTTGTTTCCAAGACATGTCTAATAATTTTTTATTGACCACTGCCGCCCCCAGCACCACTACTGCCAACGCTCCCATTTTCAGTACTGGCACTGCCATTACTCCCACTTCTGCGTCTGCGTCTTGATGGTCGACTGAAATCATTTAAAAATAGATAAATATTTCACCTTAAAAATAATCGTTTGAAATAAATGTCTATAAAAACTCACTGTCTTGTTCTGCCACGTTCCCCTGCCCCCTGAGCAGTACCTTGTGGTGGTACACTAAAAGGTACTATCCCCACAACTCCAGGTATCCCATAGTCAATCACACCAACAACGTTTTCATTACGATGTCCACCACCGTTCTCATTATGATTATTATGACCATGACCACCTCCTCTAACCCTTCCTTCAACACGAACAGCACTATTTGCTGGAATGACTGGTGTAGCTGGTGGAGCATGAGGATGAGCACCCACCCCCATAACTGGTGGTGCATTAGGATTCACATTCAAATTGACAGGTTGTTGATTAACTATTTCTTCACTTCCATTCTGATCATGTTGATCCGCCATAAAAGTAAAAACTGGAGGTGGCCTATTTATCAAATTACTATCTCGTTCTTCACTATTTCCTCCACCACCACCAGCAGAGTTTACAGAGTTATTAGTCCCTTGAGACTGACCCTTACTATTTTGCTGTTGGGATGAAGCATTTGGCTTTTTGACATTTGGTGTTCTTCGCAGCGATGAAAATTCCATTCCAGTGAGAAGTACAGTAGACCTTGAAGCATCTTGGAGATGTTCAGCTTGCTCCTTTTTCTTATCTTCGGAGGTATTTATTGCTGTAAATACTTTAGCCACTTGTTCCACTGTTAGAACTCCTGTTGGTACAACAATGTCAGCGAATTCTGGTCCTGTCATGATTGGAAAGCGGATTAGTCGTAGTTCGGTGCTGCACAAACGTCGTATGTTCTCCGGGGAAGGGTCTAGATTCATTTTTGTACATTCTTCCTCAGACCACCTGAAAAAACAACATTTTTTTGGTAACTTTTTGGGGTAAATTGAGACACAAATTATTTTGTTGATTTTTTTAACCTCATCAAAGCTTTAAACAATTCAACTTCATTACAATTCAATCTATCATTTTTCAAAATAGATTGGAGTGTATCATGTGTCAGATAGTCCATATGAGTATTCAGCACATCGATAGGGTTATCCTCCATAAATTGCCAGCAGAGATAATCCAGACTGCTTAGATTATAAAATGTGGCTGCATACAAAATATCAAAGACATTTTCCGCAGTTATGGAACTGCTCAAGGTGATAATACACTTGTCTTCTAGAGCACGCACACTATATTTCCTCGCTGTGTATAAAAGAGATAGGGCATTGTCTACTGAAACAGAGTTGGAGGAACTACCCGGGAGGGATCCATTGTTGTAAATAAACTGGAGAAAGAATCTGATTGCTTCGGGGGTACAATCAGGTATTTCGACTATTGCAGCCGCTTGCCAAGAGGATGGTGGCGGGGGTGGTAAATGGGAGGAAGGCTCTACTGATCCAGGTGGGGATAGAGAGTGTAGGATATTGTGTCGGGTTAAAGGTCCAGTTGTCGCTAATTGTTGACTTGTTCCGGGTATTTGAGGTGGTGATGGTGAGGTTGAGGATGGTGTGGGGTTGTTCAAGTTGGAATTTTTTTGATTGGAAAATTCGCCATAAAACATGGCAGTAAATACTGGGCTTGCTAAAGCAAGAACAAGCTTGTGTGCGTGGATTACTGTTTTTTCTTCTCCGACAAGAAGGGTTACGTCTGCTAAGGCATTGGATTCTAGAAGGGAACCCATTTTTTGGAGAGTTGAGTCTTCATATTTTATTGCGGCTAGGGTATCATCTTTTGGATGGTTGGAAGGGGGATAGGGAGAGTTGGAAGAGGGGAGGGTACCGTGAGCGTTGGTTTTCTTGAGGGAACTTGCACATTCCTCGGGAGCCGCATTGCTTATGTCCAGGAGATCCTGGAAATTCATAGCGGAGGGGAAGTGGGAAGCGTCGGAACCGGTGGTGGGACGAGACATGGTTTCAATTTTAAAAGGAAAACTTCAAGAAAAAATCCAATTTATTGATAAAAAATAGTTTACAAAAATTAAAGTTAATTTATTTTCAAGTTATTTTTAAATTCAAGTTTATTTGGTTGATAATTAAAAAAAACGCATTTAAAAAGTTACTATAAGCACACTAATGTAATCAAATCTCATAATTTTTTTCACTTTTCTTGTCTATTTTCAGAAAATACCAGTTAATCTTGCGAAAAATTCCTGCAAACTCTTTGGAATTTCCGGTGGACATAACCTCAACAAAAATAATCATCTCACTTTGAACATTATCCTTCAAAATTCCCTAAACTACACATGTCCTCTCATTACCTTACTCATCATCTCACATTGTTTACAGTCATCACTGCCACATCATCATCTCATCTCTGTCATCATCACCTTCAACTTGCCCGTCGTGGTGTAAACTTTAAAAACAACATACCAACGTTTTCATCCATCTCATCAAGATCATCATCATCATCATCCCCAACAAGCTACTAATGTACTCATCAAATTCCCATTACGACTCACTCGTTGTTGACCCTCAAGGTTACCATAATCCTCACCATTATCCTCATCACCGTACCGCTGCCGCCGCTGCATCTTTACGTCTCTCCAAATACTCATCTTCCTCCGGTGGTGGGTCCTCTTTAAACTATAACAACTACTCCCCTCCATCCGCATCTCCAGGTCCCACTTTGTCATCACCTCCACTCTCCGCCATGAACTCTCGAACCTTTGCATTTCACCACTCATCCGCCGACATGGCTTCTCTCAATGGAACGTCTGGCGGTGGTGGTGGAAATTCCTCTACATCAAATACCCCCACAAATAATAACGACCTTTGGTCTACCTCCGCTGCAGCAGCGGCTGCAGCCGCAGTAGCACTTCAAAATCAACACGGCCATAGTCACCATCACTTTGGATCCTCAAGTTCCCCCATAAGTAGTGCAACTACGATGACCACAAGCCCTGCAAATAGTACCAACAGCACGGGATCCGCAGGTTCTACAGCTTCAGGGCCTGGAAGTGGTAGTGGGGGAGGGGGAAGTGCTGGGGGGAATTCAGCAAGTAGTGGGGGAGGTGGGTGTTACTCTCCATCTTATTTGTATCCTTATGCGGGAGCCATGTGGAGACATCATTATGACACTACATTGTCCCGAAGTCATCATTACGGTAAGTCAAGCCACTTTGTGGAGAGAGAGATTTTTATTTTATTTTTGTGGCTTTGAATAAATTATTGAGATCAATTGACAGGTGACTAATGGATGTTTATAATAGGGTTGTAGATAGAGTGTAGTGATATTGTTTTAAAACTTGTTCATTGTTGCTACTGCATATAAAAATATATATACATTTTGTGTACTTTTCTTGCTTCAGGTCATGTTTTCTTGTAGATCGGATCTTGGAGAGATGGAAAAAAAGAAAACATCAAATAAATTTAACATCATTGTTTAAGTTCAGTAGACGAGACAGTAAATAAATTAAGTAGAGTAAAATTAAGTTTAGTTTGGTCTCTTACGTACAGTTTCGCATATTTTTCGTTTTTTGTCTTATGAACTCAACAGAGGAAGGAAGGAGGTATCTATTAGATCAATTATGATTAAAAGTCAAATTATTAAACTTCAGACGTTTCACTTTAACAAATTACTAAATAATTCTTTTTAATTTGTAATTAAAAATTTTCTCTTAAAATCCCACCAAATAAAAATATACCCATTTTATTCATAATTTTTTAACCAATAAAAAACAATTCTTCAAACTTTTAAATCCCTTAATCTATTAATTTCTTAAACTGAAAAACGATTTCAATGTTAAACTGTTTTCCTTTTATCTTCAAATGACAATTTTAAGTAGCTACTTTACCTCACAGACAGACCAATTTTTTCTGATGATGATACGATACCGCAGCGCTGTCCGCCATACACTTTTCAAACAAATCAATATCTTTCTTATCAAACTCATTACCGTATCGTATCGTATCATTATCATAGATATCTGATTGTATGCTTGCCTCTCTGCAAAACTCTAAAAAATGACAAGACAAGCGACAAGCGTCTTTACTTCACATTGCAGGCAGACCAAGACAACACAGTAGCCATTGCACTGCTGCTCCAGTATAATAATTCAGTAGAATAATTATTTCTTTCTTGTCTTATCATTTCAATTCCATTATTCTAATTTTGATTGTGCTATCAACCGACATAAAAATACATTGTAAGTAGTCCAAGGTCCAGTTTCAGTCTCCATCCGAAGTCCCCCTTTTTTTCACCGGACCGAAACGGTAGTTGGCCCTTGTGACAATTTTGCTGATAAGGTTGCATCAAGAAAATAAAAAGAATTGGAGAAATTTTAAAGTCAAGAGTCAAGTCAGTCTTTTTGTAGGCAGTCAGCCAGTCAGACACAAAGTAATAAAATAAGATATTGATATTATGCATCTCTTTTTAACCCTTCATCTTCTGCTAATGCTAAATTAATGTTGTATTTTTTTCTGACTTGTCGGGTGATAATATGATGAGAGAACATGATGAAGAGAGAGTAGACGATATTTATTACAGAAAATACATAATAATATTCGAACAACAGCTACTTATACAAGTTAAAAGAGAGGAGACACAAAAAAGACAGCAATTACTCTCTCTTCTCCTCCAAACTATTTTCTTTATCAGTTTTTTTTCAAAAAAACTTTTCTGGTGTCGGTCGTGGCGGTGGTAGTGGTGGGGGTGATAAGAAATGAAGATGTAAAAATAGTAGTTTTTCTGGAGACTGTAGACTGGCTTCTGTGTATTGATATTATAAAATGCATCCATAAAGTATTTCACTTTAACCCTTTCTTTTTTGGTAAAATGGTAAAATAACAATATTGTTTAATGGGGTAAATAGCGCCAGAGATGAAGTACATTGTCTCGGCAAGAGTAAATTATATGCATAAAATAATGAACATTGGAATGGAAAACTTATTGGGTTGTGGATAGATGGATGGTAAAATAGTAAAGTGTGTCTTCATCGTTTTCTCTCAACCATCCACCTAGTCAAGTGAAGCCAGCCAGGCAAATAGAAAGATAGTAGGGGAACATTTTTTTGGTAGGAGTCATCAAGCAAAATAGTTATTATGGTTTTTGGTGATGGAAAGAGCAAGAGAGAGTCGTGTCTTATCAGTGACATTAGTGGAGAGAGATTGAGTGCGAAGAAAGAAAAAATGCCTGGTAAGCATCACCATCATCATGACTTGGTATGGTCCAGAGAAAAAAATATCGGGATTTTTTCTCGAAAAAAGAATGTCTTAAAAACATGCAATTGATCTCAAGTCAAGTAAAGCACACACGCGTGTGTTCAGAGTTCAGAGAAGAAAACTATTTCATTCATTTTTTTGTATTTTTTTTTGTAGAAATGAGTTCGGGCTTCTGTGCCACGCCCAACTTTTCAGCCACCGCCCTAAATCATCATCCGCACGGATCTATAGCGGCAGCAGCTGCGGCACATGCAGCACATCATCCAGGATCCCTTCACCACAACGGCGCACTTTCAAATTCCTCTGCAGCAGCGGCTGCCGCCGCTGCTGGACATGGACACATGTCAATGTCTAATTTAACCGGAAGTGGGACAAATCCGGCAGTGGCACTGACCGCGGCTGCTGCAGTTCTTGACACGACATGTTTTATGGGACCCGGATGGACTCCAGCGGGGTTAAATGAGGCAAGGGAGTGCGTCAATTGTGGGGCTGTGGTATGTGTATGTCCACTTTATATTTTTTGTAAATATTTCTATTTGTCAAAGTAAGATGGAACGAGAGAGAGAAAGGAATTAAAATAATGAATGAAATTTTTTCAAGAGGGTGGTGGTCAGTAGTCAGTAGTGGTCTGGTCAGTATGGTCACTTTAAAAAATTCTCACTCTCTTTCTATCTTACTCACAAATTTTTTCGACTTTTAAGTATTTTTCCTGGTGGGATGTGAAGAATGAAAGAATTTAATGAGTTGTTTTTTTGTTGGGAATTTTTTTAGTCAACACCTTTGTGGCGACGGGATGGTACTGGACATTACCTGTGTAATGCTTGTGGGCTCTATCATAAAATGAATGGGATGAACCGGCCTTTGATTAAACCGTCTAGAAGAATGGTAAGCATTGCAATCCACCTGCTTAAAAAATTTACTACCTTTAAACTTGGTGACAAATTCTACTTTTCATTTTTGCATATCTGTCGCTTCGCGTCTGGAGCTTCTTTTCCTTTTCAAAAAAATCAATATTAAAATTTTCTCTTGATCATTAAGCAAAATCTTGCATATATACTTTATACACTGTCTCGTTAAAAATATTTGATAGCGCCAGCAACTCTGAGAAGGGCGATAGAAAATGGTGTATGGAGTGTTGTGGAATGAGTTTGTGTTTTTACAAAAATGCGTGTATTAATACACCTTCCATACTTACAAATTCTTTTTAATGGCAATGGCAAAGTAAAACAAGTGTGTATAGACACACACAAAAAACAATATAACAACTTTGAGTGGTGGTGGTATGATGGCAAAGTGAAAAAGATCAGCTAGACGGTCAATTGAAAAGGAGACAGATCCAAAGAAATAAATTAGATAAGCAGGAAGCGACTGGCGCTTCTTCTTGATCGGTTCTTCTTGCTCACACGACACTACAAGACGACAACAAACAACATTGCCATCAACATCGTCATCATCATCGTAATAACATCTCATCATCTTGCCTTTAAACATGCGTACCACCTCACAAAACTTTAAAAAAAATCACAGCTCTTTTCTTTTCTGGACAAATTCTCATCTCCTTTTGCTCCCTTCTTTTTTTGTCCAGCAAGTCAAGTTAGCAGGGCAAGTCGAGATTCACTTTTTTTTTCTCTCTTGACTTGAAAATGACTGAGACAGAGACAGGTAGAGAGAGACAGGAGAACACACTTTTACACGCATAATTACAACCATGTCCATGTTCGTACTCTGTACAGGTATGCATGTCTCAAAGTTCAGAGCAAGTCTCCTTGTTTTTTTTATTATATTTTATGATGTACATATACGGCCAACCATTCACACTCACTCTTTTGTTTTAAGATCACTTTTTTGGTGATGATGAGACAATGACGACGACAATGATGAGCTGATGATGATGATGACATTAGGATTTGTTTATTTTCCCTATTTATTTCCATTAGGAAAACATTTCCTTTCTTATATAACTTTACATTGTACAAATGATCCTCTCTCTCTGAGAGATCATCTCATCTTTTTTTTTATCTAATTCCTTATTACAATTGTTTATTTTTTTGGCTAATGTTCTAGGCGACATCAAGACGAGCAGGCCTCTCCTGTTCCAACTGTGGGACCTTCTCCACCACACTTTGGCGACGGAATAATGAGGGTGAACCGGTTTGCAACGCCTGTGGACTTTACTACAAGTTGCATGGTGTGAACCGTCCTCTAGCCATGCGAAAAGATGGGATCCAAACGAGAAAACGGAAGCCAAAAAATAAAATCTCTCCGGGCACCTTACAAGCTCATCAACAGGCCCAAGCGCAAGCGGCAGCGGCTGCCGCTGCAGCTGCTCAACAACAGCAGCAGCAGCAGAATCAACACCAAAATCAACATCATCACAACCAACAACAACAGCAGCAGCAGCATAACCAACACTCTCAACAAAATAATAAAACATTATTGCCCCCAAGTAATCATAGTAGTTTGATGCATGCTGCAGATGCAGCTCTTAAATTGACAAATGGAGGTGGGGGAGGGGGCGGGGGTGCATCCGGAGGATTGTCTCATCACAGCAATAACCATCATCATCATAATCATCATCATCATTTGCATAGCTATACTACATCCATAAAAACGGAGTAAAATAAATAAACATTTAAAAAAACGAGTTAACCGAACACTATACATATATAAAGTATACATAAATACATTCGTCCTTAAGTATGCATAAAAAATATTTACAGTGTACATTTTGAAATAATATAAGCTGTTAGGGATAATTTTTATGGATTTGTTTTATATGACCATCCTCATCAATTTTTATTTGGGTGAAAATCACATAATTATATTATACAACATCATTGCCAGAAAGTGGCCAATTATTACTATAAAAAACCACAAAGTAAAGTTGTTAAAATGGATAAAGTGTAGACAAGATTATAAAACTGTAGTAAAGAAATATTGTACATTCTGAACATTGTTTATAGTGAAATATAATTAGGGCGAATTTTATAGCTAAATGATAACAATCGACTTATATTTATTTCTAACAGTTTTTGACACATAACGTTACACACAAGGGATTTTTTGAGAATATGATGAAAAAATTAAGGATCTAGTCATCATGATCATTTTACTATTTTAAATTACCAGAGGACTATCAGTTTAAAGAGTTTTAAGGAAAAAGTTAAACAAAAACGGGGCAAAGTGCATAAATGTATTATAAAAAGGGTTGTATAGAATGTGTATAGAATGAGCGCTGTTGATTTTTTCAAAATTTCATAATTCTAAGTAGAGATACATTTACAAGTTTTAACTTTGATTTGTAAATAGTGTTTTTTAAACAAAATATAATCATCAATTTATCAATCATTTTTTATAGTTTATGTGCATATTATTTTATCTCAAACAAGTCAAGTAAAGTTAGTAGACTCATCATGACAATTATTTGTGAATTTGTGCTTTACTAATAAATTAGCAAATAGTTTAATTCAAGTTTGTTTCGTAGTTTTAGTTGAGTATAGAATATATTTTACCTAACGTTTCAAACCATTTACTTTAAAAAATACAAACACATCTCATGTGACATCGATCTGTAATATTGTCTTCATATTTTTGGTTAATTAACTTTTTGGCTTAGGCTCGATTCAATTACTTAAATGAAATGTAGATGTAAGTGATATATTTATGTAATGTAAAGAGAATGTTTAACAAGTTTTACATGGGTAATTTTTGGCGTATTTAGAATTATTTAAGGAAAGCCATAAAATACATGAGCATAAAATTGGGCGTGTGTCTTTTCTTAGGAGTATATAGTGAAATATATCATAAAAATATAATAAAAATCACCATTTTTCAATGGAAAATAACCTGTAAACGAGCTGAAATAATTAAATTATTAAGTACACTTAAGATATTACGATCTCCACCAATTTAAACTAACATTAAAAATATATTTAGCATAGAATTTTGCTGGAATATGATTAATTCGACTAGATACTTTTTTTAATGAAATTTAAAAGGTTACGGAAAATAGTTAATATTAAAATGTTTAAATAGTCAAGATTACATGTAAATTTTTAAGCAATAAAACGAGCAGACAATATTAAAACTTAATTTTTTTTCAACAAGGCAACAGACCGCCATGCCTTTGTCATCCGTCAGACAGAATCCACGTTTTAATTTATTTTGTACATAAAAATTATGAGTTAGTTTGTAAGCATGATAAGTGGTATCATTGTTACTAAATATTTAAAAGAGGGAGATAATCTACAGTTTATTTTAGTGTGCGGAGTAGTTTGATATAGGTTTAGGCTGTAAACAATGCTATGAATGAATGTAACTTAAATAGAGAATAATTAGCATAAAAATATTATCATCATCCCTGTGCTTTATAACAGCAAAAAATATATTCGTAGATTAAATGTTAATCTTATATACTAAAGTCGATTGTTGTATAAAAATAGACATTATTGATTTTTCTTGTTTTTTTGTAGAGTGGATAAAAATAAATCAATGATTTAATAAAATATATTGTTTACTATATAAATTGGGTTTGAAAACTTATTTATTTCATTCACTTTAATACATAACGAGTCAGTAAGTCGGCAAAGATGCATGGATTAATGAATTACATAAATGAATCTTGTTTCTTAAGTAAATGGACTAATCTTGGGGCGTCGTGAGACCATATACAGATCCATGTTAGCATTAAAAGTACTGGTGATTCCTTAGTGTCCTGTGAAACTAATTAGAGGAATAAGAATTTAAATAGGTGAAATATGGCTACTATTACAAATCAATTGTTTCTCTCTTGTGACAAGTATTATTTTGATGGAATTATTTATTGCCTAAAACCCTTGTGTTCCGTGTTATTGT
>JAQFXM010002141.1:0-26541 GCA_034693345.1 Entomobrya multifasciata
TCTGATCCGAGGTCAAAATGATCCGTGACAACGGATCATGAAATCAAAATTTTCTTGCATTGTGTATGCCATTCAACTCGAGATTGAACCTTATCTCGCGATTATCTAGCTTTTTTACCATAAAGTATGCGAGCCTTAATATACACAAAAAAGTGAAAAAGGGGGATGATATTGATATGAGAGAAGATGGAAGAAGAGTTTCAAACAAGCATTAATTTATCTTCACACTATGCATTTATTTGTTCAGCCTATACGAGCTCTGTGGATATAATGCATCCATGCATGACCATGATACACGTGCTGCATACTTAATGGGAAAGCCAAACCTACGCCAAATAATAAATTATATTTCTGATTTCCTCCGACAGATTCAAAGCTGGAAAATTATACACGTATATTGGAGAAGTATGTGTATCCGTCAATCCGTATAAGACTATGCCAATCTATGGAACCGACAAGGTTAATGAATACAAAGGTAATTAAGATAGAAAAAGTTATGCTGCAATCAAAAATTTGATTATCCCACAAATCATACAAAGTTTCTTTATTTTACGATAAAAAATTATATATAAGCTTTCTTTGTATTCAGGCAGAGAAATTTTTGAAAGAGCACCGCACATTTTTGCCATTGCGGATGTTGCCTACCGAACCATGAGAAGAATTGGACATGACACCTGCATCGTCATCTCTGGAGAATCTGGCAGTGGAAAGACTGAAGCCAGTAAAATTATCATGAGATACATTGCTGCTGTAACAAACGTTAGTGGTCATCAAGAGGTTGAGAGAGTGAAAAATGTTCTCATTCAGTCCAACTGTGTGCTGGAAGCATTTGGAAATGCAAGGACAAGTCGAAATGATAACAGCTCTCGTTTTGGTAAATACATGGATATCAAATTTGACTGGAAGGGGGATCCTATCGGTGGACAAATAGACAATTATTTATTGGAAAAGTCTCGCGTGGTGCTGCAGCAGAGTAATGAGAGAAACTTTCATGCGTTTTATCAGGTACAAAAATAAATCCTTGTATCATTTCATGTCAGTATTACCACAGTCCACTCCATAGTAGATTAGCTTAGCTTACCTACATAAAATGCATGCTTTTTGTAATGAAAGATCAGTACATGGTAATTGAACCGGAAAATGTGTTGTCCATTTTAAAAATTTGTTATGCAACTCTATACAAAAAAGTAGAATATACAATGCAGAAAATATCGGGGAAGCTACCTGATATCAACTTCATATTTTAAATTGTAAAATTAAGTGTTAACCCAATCGGAGTGTTTTAGTCATTGCTTTGCTGTCATTTGTCATTATTCAATTATTCTATCGTTTTCCTTCACCGGTACACAATCGCATATTTCATCATCATTCCAACTATCGCATCTTTGCTTCGATACTAATATATTGACTATTATAAATTTCTTACACGACTGTCAACATACCCTAAAATATGTTACATGTATTAAATGGTTCTTGTTAATAATTAGAGTCTTAGTCTTGATTACTTATGTAATGTATGCTACAAAGTTAAATGTATGTAAGTATTCTTTTGCAAGTTAAGTTAAATATTTACCAAGATAATATTAACACTTTAAAGGGTTTACCTCTACTTAAAGGACTGAACTATGAATGGCATTATATGTTAAATTAAAAAAGATAAATAATTAGTACGAATGTAAAGATATAATACACTAGTCCTTCGGGCCTGCGTACAGTCTGAAAGGGAAAGGAAAAACGATTATATACCTGAGGTAATACTCAAGTAATAAAGAAATTGAAGCCGCAGACCAAACTTTATAAAAACAACCTGCTTAAATCAACAGTTCAACAATATCACTATTCAAACTTTTAACAGAGCTTACAATAACAGAATGAAAATCACTGTGATCCAAGGCCCTTAATAGCTATACTCTTTCTTTGAATAACAATCAAAAGTGTTCAGTCAGAGAAGGGGTAGATGTAATTACCTCGCAAACGAATGAGATGCATGACACTTTTATGCCTCGCACTTTTTTGTATTTATACATAATCCCCTTTCATTATTGGGTTCTCATTGCCAGATCTCTTCGGTTGAGCTGGTTATGGAGCAATGCAATTTGTTAGGCATATGGCATATTTTAATTGTTACGTTGCAATAAAATAATGCAGCTGCAGACTACACTTTCATATTCGAATGCTTGAAAATGATTTTGTAAATTGGTTTCCTAAAACCCAAATTTACTTAACATCATGTCATTCATCCACTACAATTGGTAATCACGACCACGTAAAAGCCAGGCAAGATATTAAACAGACGTTTCTTAGTGTAGAATAACCAAATATTTCTTGGTTTTGCGTTTCTGTACAACACAGTAATTTTCTTGTAAAATATCGCCTTATAATCCAATATGATGGTCGTAATTAAATGTCTTTGTCAAAAAGCAAAGGATTTAGAGCACAAGCGATACTAAAAGTTAGGTTGGCTGCAAACCTAAATTCGTTCTCAATTCTTCTCAACTGTGCACGTTTTTTTTACAGAAAAGTAATTACAGTAATCACAGTCAGTAGTAACACCAGTAAGGTACTTTTAAATGTTTTAGTGTATGGCTCTGATGCAAGAACGGTGCAACGACGCATTTCAAATCCGTTTCCATTTCAAATCTTTGCAGCGTTAATGATCATGCTCATAATTCTCCTTTTTTACTTTACTATAAACAGCTCTTATTTGGAGGAAGTGATGCTGAGCTAAGACAAAGGAACTTGAGCAAATCCTGCGAGTCCTACTTTTACACGAAGCAAGGTGGTGTATCTCGTGTGAATGGAATCAATGATCAAAGTGATTTTAAGACAGTGAACTCAGCTTTGAAGTTGTTGGGTCTTCACGAGAGTGAAATTTCCACAACATGGGATCAGGTAAGCGAAAAATAATAATGAGTAACAACAAGATGTACTATGAATATGAACATAATTTCGATCAGTTCAAAAAATGATCTATGTGTGTACAACTTTTTAAACAACTTAAATATTCATTATGTGGTCATGTTTGATTTTCTACGCAAACATAAAAATGTGCATCAGCATGCCATAATGATATTATTGTCTCTTGTTGCACTTTTATAAACTGCAAAAAAATCATTTACTCGTTTACACTTTCATTTTTCTCATGTATTGTTTGCTTTAAATTGCACTTTGCACTGTATGGTGCAAATAGGTTGCGGCAATTTTACATCTTGGCAATGTTGCTCTCACCGCAGATGGGGAATCTGCCAAAATTTCTTCTTCGTCAAAATCTTCTTTAGACTCTGTGGCTAAGCTCCTTCAAGTGAATCCCAGTGAGCTGTCTAAAGCCATTTGTGAAAGAGTTATTGCTGCCGGTGGTCAAGTAGTCATGAAAAGTTTGACGTCGGATCAAGCTGTCTATGCAAGAGATGCTCTCGCCAAAGCTCTTTATGAAAGATTGTTCACCTGGCTTGTCGAACGAATCAACGAAGCCATTAAACCGATGGACATGCAAGGATACAAAGGAACTGTCATTGGAGTGTTGGACATTTATGGGTTTGAAATACTTCAGACCAATTCGTTTGAGCAGTTTTGCATCAATTATTGCAATGAGAAACTTCAGCAGCTCTTTATTGGTAAGTTCATTCTGATAATGTTGATGATAATATATATATGATTGACGACTTGATGATAAAGGTTCCCATGAAACGATAGGGTAAATGGCTTTCATTATCACATTGACATGTAACATGCAGTTCTTTAGTAATGTCTTTTATGTGTAAATTACTTTCTGATTTGCATACACTTCGTCTCAAAGTACCCCCATTATCTTTTGGAAAGCTCATTAATAGTTATATTATGTCGTTGTACAAAATGGGTAACAAGAAAAGCAAAAGTAGTGGTCCTCCCTTTAACCTGGATAGAAAAAGCCGCATTCAGGAAAATTTTCCCCAAAAGTGGTACAAACCTCTTTGGATGCAAAAACTTATCAAACGTAGAAGGACGTTCCCGGTTGATGATTATGATGTCATCATGATGACTAATGATTTCCTCTATGAGTCGTTTGCGAAGTCTAAAGAGCTTCATACCGGAAGTAATAATAGGCCTATAAAATTCCCAGGAACATCTATGGATAATTACTATTATGATATATCCACTAAGCCTTTGGGTTTTAGCAGAGATAATTTTAAAAGGGAGAACAAACCTCAATCTAATGACAAATACAACATTTCATCTGTAAATCCAGTAGGGATATTTGAAAACCCTGAATTTCATTCGGGCGAAGTGGAAACCGCTTTGGAAAATGTAAAGCTTTATCATGCAAGTAGGAGTAATGATGATGACGTAGGAATGCGTTCTGGTTTGAAGAAACAGAGATACAATGACAGATCTCCCTCAGTGGATAGAAAGCTAGGAATCAAACTGAAGTTTACTGTTTAGCGTTGGGATTGGGATACTTTTTTAATGCTTTTATGATTATTGCTTATTTCATTTTATAAATGTGATAAATAAATCTTTGTCCTTTGCGTTTCTTCCCTTTAAATTGCATTGTATACTCATATCATTATTATCATTCAGTCATCAGTTCAATACACAATTTACAACAATAGGAATAATGGGACAATTGGCAACTCATGTTAAAAATTTGACAGCTTACAAACTGATTTTTTCATCTTTGCACAGAACTGGTTCTGAAACAAGAGCAAGAAGAATACAGACGGGAAGGAATTCAATGGCAGGACATTCCCTACTTCAACAACCAGGTAATCTGTGACATGATCGAAGTACCGCATCAAGGAATTATCGCCACAATGGATGAAGCATGCTTATCCGTGGGAAATATTAGCGATACCACGATATTGCACGCAATGGATAGAAAAATGAAGCAACATCCTCACTACACTAGTCGTCAACTTGCACAGTCTGACAAGTCACTTGTACACGATCAAGATTTCCGAATCAAGTGAGAAAATCATCACTTTAATGTGACCTTGCGGCACAATTCATTTTTTGTATTGTCAAGTAATCTAATCAATTTATTCCTTCCTCTTTGTTCAAAAGGCATTACGCTGGTGAGGTGACATACAAGATCGATGGTTTCTTAGATAAGAACCGAGACACACTTTTCCAAGACCTGAAAAGAATGCTGTATAAATCCAACAATAACATACTTTCTAAAATGTGGCCCGACGGAGCACAAGATATTACAAAGACGACCAAACGCCCACAAACAGCAGGCACAATTTTCAAAAATTCAATGATAGCATTGGTAAAAACCCTCGCAAGCAAGGAGCCATATTATGTGCGTTGCATCAAGCCAAATGATGTAAAATCACCTCAATTGTTTGACAAAGAAAGGGTGGAGCATCAAGTTGCTTACTTAGGTATACACATGATAAATATAAAATGATTGCAAATCGATATAGCGAAAACATTAAAAGTTTCGTATTCTAAAATATTACTTCATACCAACCTTTCCAGGTTTGTTGGAAAATGTTCGCGTCCGAAGGGCAGGATTTGCTCATCGTACACCTTATGAAAAATTCGTCCAGAGATACAAAATGCTGTCTAGCAAAACGTGGCCAAACCCTGCAAGGAGTAACATGAAGGACGCAACATCAGCTATCTTGCACGATACGGGCTTGATAAGTGATGTTGTTTTTGGAAATACAAAGGTGTTCATTAGGAGTCCAAGCACATTGTTCCAACTGGAGAAAGTATGAAATATATATGGAATACACATTGAATATATCAACAATGGATTTCCTGTTATAAATATGAAAATAATTATGTACATATTGGTATCTCTAGAGTCGACAAGCCATGATTCCAGGAATCGTTACCTTCCTTCAAAAAATGTGGAGGGGCTACATGGCACGAGAACTGTACAAACGCATGCGAGCAGTACACAGAATAGCTGGAGCTTACAGAAAATACAAATTAAGGTCCTGGGTGACGGCAACACAACGCTCACTTGGTTTTCCAACCAGCACAAATAAGAACAGTAAGGGCCGTATTCCTGTTCCTGAATGTGGTCTGAATGTTAACTGGCCAAGAGCTCCACGTCCAATCGGTCCGTTGGTTGGGTTAATCAGGGCTGCGTACGGTCGTTGGTGGGCACTGTCAATATTACGACGAGTTCCTGAACATGACTGGCCACAACTAAGATTGAAAGTGATATGTCACTCTGACCTTATAAAAGGAAGGAGAAATAATTGGGGCCTTAATCGGGATTGGAAGGGAGACTACCTTATGTCAGAAGGACTCAATCAAGCACGAGATTATCAACAAAGTTTTGAGCGACTACAGAAGAAGGATGGCATTAAAAAAGTTCTCTTCAGTTCAAGGATACTAAAGGCAACACCAGGATCTGCAGGAAAGTGTGCAGAGCGATCTATACTTGTATCCGAAACGCACATTTACAAGTTAGATGGTCCGAAAGGATCATTCAAGTCAATGAAAGGTGGAATTCCTTTGGAACAAGTCACAGGACTAACAATTACGCCTGGTCCAGATCAATTGGTAATCATTCATTTGACGACTGGAAGAGATATGGTTGTTGCTTTGCATTGCGGTTCGGTTCAGGGAGTAAGTTCTTGGGTGGTGTCTTCACCAAACGGTGGTCCAGCACCAGACTTGACGGGAGAATTTGTCACAATAATTGGAACGCATTGTAGACGGTAAGCTGAATTTATAACTTACAAAAACATAAGCTTTTCTTATATTTCTATTCATCACGCATGCATCACGCTTTAATTTTTTAAATGTACTTTGTATAATTTCCAGAATTAACAACGCAAGTGTCAGGGTTAATGTGACACCAAATGTTGAGTGTAAACTTGCCAAAAAGTCGACCAGCATACGGGTCCAAATTGCAAATGAAGCAGTCCCGATGTTTACCAAGGAAGGACCTAACAAATTAGTTCTTACATGGCCAAATGTTCCAGAAAGCACTACCACAATTAACAAGGCATCATCTCCAGTTCGAGCTCCACTCGTTGCACAAATGAATCGAAACAACATAGCCAATAATGGAAATGGAAGTTACGGGAATGAAAACGGGAACGGTCATTACAACAATGGAAATCATGAGCCTGCTCGTAACGGAAATGGGTATAACAATAATAGACAGTCGGGTATTGCAAAACACGCGATAGTGAAACCAAATGGGAGGGCTCCACCCCCACCTATCCCAAACAGAGTGGAGTCTGCTTATTAAACAGCAATTTATGATTGTGTTATATACGCCTGCGTATACTGGTATATATTATTTAAGGAATTGTACATTGTGTCCCTAGTAAGTAGATAGATTATATATACCGTAATGTTCATAGTGTTACTCATGCGATTTTTATTTTAAGATTTAATAGTTGCTGCATTTAAGTTAGACTGTACCAAAGTGCCAAATGCATCAAGCGAAGTTTCACGTTTATAAACGCAAAGTAAAGTAAAAACGATTTTGGTATTCCACAGTAATTAAAATCGAAACCAAAATATAGGTACAGCGTACAGCAAATAAAACCACACACACAAGCCATATTATTCGATATGATATAACAAATTACATTCTTTTCGTTGTGTAAAATACATTCTTCGTTTTATGTGTCATAAATGTTATTCTTGTTAAGATAATTTCTTGTATTGTTCATTGTATTTGTGTCATGATAATATATATTTGCATTTTTCTTCTTGAAAAAAAATCAACTGTATTTAACGCGTTTTACCCTACCACAAACAAGGTGTGATCATGTGTGTAAGGAATTGTTAATTTAAAGGCTGTTGCTTTAATTGCAAACAACGAATTTTGTTTACTCGTATGTATATAGATTTACGATGAATAGTTATATTTACTCACAAGTTTATTCATTATAAAATCTTGTAAAAATTGATACAAGAATAAAACTTTAATAAACTCTAATCCTTCGATTGTATTTTCGAATCGAATATTTGGAACATTAAAGTTCGGCTAAACTAATTGACGAAGCATCTACAATCCATATAACTAATGAGTAAATTCAGATGAATGTCGTTTTGTAAATGCCTTCAAAAAGCCAAACATTTCTTTCCCACGTATCACACTGATTATAAATCAAGCACATAAATTATATGCTTTGCATACTCTCAATAATTTGTGGCCACATGATTAAAGCTATTTTTGGCAACAAAAGTCCGGTAAATATGGTCGAGAGTAAATTCACACTGTGATTATCCAAAATACTGACGCCACTGATATGCTTGATGTCTTTTCCAGGCACTTCATGAATTTTCCCCTGTGGATCTGACCCTAAAATAGTTGTTTTTCAAATGTTCAATTAAAGGCTTCCATTTTTTTCATTCTTAACTCTTAAATGTAAAGTGTATGCTATTTGAATTACCTGAATATTGAAATATTGCTCCAAGATAAGAATCTATGACGCTTCCCAGCAATCCCCCGATTGCTCCAATAACAATCACTGGCCACTAAATACAAAATTGTGATAAACACATTTAAAACAACTGTGAAAAAAGCAATCCTACTTAAAACGAATGCAAGTAAAAATACTTCGAAAAGTGAAATATTTTGGTATCAACCTGTGGAGGAGCTTTTGTCAAAATTGACGAATCCACTCCAAACAATATAGTCAGGTAGTAAGTAATTCCTAAGACTAAACCACCCAATAAGCTGACTATTAGTCCACCAAGAGTTACTCCACCATTTGTACCCTGCGGGACCCTCCGCCAAGTCGTAATTAGTCTAGGTGAAGTTGTCTGGATTACACTGCCAATTTCAGATGCCCACGTGTCCCCATTAGCGCAGCTTAAAGCACCGAGGATGCCTATACCCAAGAAGGATCCACGGTAATCCGTTTGGAAATCGATCGGTCGCTGTCCAAAGCCAATGTCACCAATATAGATTATGGCAAGCTGAGTTGCCATTCCCCCATTGCAAAATACTTGGATCCAGTTCCGCTGACCACCTAAAGTCATAAGATGAGAAATGGAAATGTGACATTTAACTTTCATCGTAAAGAGTAATTACACACATACATACAATATGTAATAGTACATACCCTCTTTAAAATCTTCTTCGAAAAGACGTTTCTTATTTGCCCTGAATTTAGTGGCTCGTGATGATGATAAGAAGAAAACCATAAGTAGCATAAGGAAGCAATAGCTACTTAATGTCAGAAAAAATCCCACAATCAGTGCTGTTCAAGAAAGAAGAACTATTATTGATCATGAAAAATATGATAATTCGTTAAAATAAACGTGTATTTCGTAAAATTCAACTAACCCAAAGCGGCTCCACTTTTATTCAGACTTTTCTTCTTCAAAGCATGAAGTGTCAACATGACAGGAATGGCAACCGAAACAAACCATCTACTAGGCGATCCTCCTGAAATTTTTAGCAAAACATTTTTGTATTTTCTAATTCGTGAATCATGCATATTACACAATAGTTTGGACAAGGCAAAATAAACGCCACATTTAAACTCTGTGGATAAGTACACACAAACCTGAAGAAAATCCTTCATCCTCCCAGTCACCCTCTCCACTCTCAGCAACTCCACCATAATGATTTAAACCCCAAAATATCACAGTAACTGGAAATATTACAGCTGCAGCAATCACCGGTAAAACACTTGGTTTTGTTTTTTGTGCTAACTGCATCTCTTCGTACTTCATTTTCGAATGATCATTAAATGACAAACGATCACCACAAGAATTTTAAATGATATTCCAGATATAATTTCCTTTGGAAATTCGTGACAGCAATCACACTGACACTTGTTCACTGCAAAAGCAAAAGTCACATTCAGCAAGCTGATTTTTGTTTATTTGGTCAGCTGTCCTTCAAATCGACTGGAGCTCATAGCTCATGTGCTGGCAAAACCCTTCAGCTGCATCTCTGCAAAGCTTACTTGCATGAATGTGCGCTGTGTGCGCTTGCAAGCGCTGAGTTTTCAATGATAACTTTTCATGCACGATTCACACGAATTCATGCCAAGCAATTTAGTGTTTTTGGGGAAAGTTATATGCTTAATTAATGAAATCTATTTGAAACGTTAATGAATAAATATTTTGTTAGTTTTTTTGGGGAAAATTGAGGATAAATGATAAATCCTGCTTGTGGGCAAAGCATGATGAAGACTGTTAAATTGTGAAAACAAATTTAAAGGCATATGAAATTTAACAACGCAGCACGCATATTTCATATTTCAACATAATTATGTTCAGCGTTACTGCGGAATGTTTGCTGAAAATAAATTACAGAACATAATTCATAATTGACTTCTCCCACACTCTTGCATGTTTTTTACTTTCTTCATAATTATATTGACATAAACCAGTAGTAAATAACATTCAAATAGTGTATCCCACCACGCGATAGTAAATTAGGTATCCGCAACGCATAATATTATGAAAAAAACCTTGACTTGATGGCCCACTTTTTTAATTGCACGAGTTCCTATTTTTGAAAGGGAGAAAAAGGGGAAACAAGCAAAACCATAAGTTTGAATAAATTAGTATTTTCTGCAATATCGGACATCGGATAATTCACTGCTTTTTCATTACCTTCATTGCACTGAATTTAATATTCTCGTTAATGTTCATGTAGTTGATTTCATACTCCATAATTACAGTTAGCTCACACGTTATTTTAACTGTGGGATTTTTAACACTTTATCTGATTCAGAGGATTTTAATGGTTAAGGCCAATGTGTACTATCCTGCTTTTAATGCCTGACATAAATATGGAATAGTTATAGTTTGCAGTTTACAAAAATAGCATTTACATTCATGGAACTATGAAACTTAAGAAATTGTAGTAACCATTAACCCAATGCATAAATATGTAAAACAATCATCAATCATTAAATTTCTTTTCATATTGGCTTTTACTCCCTTTTTGCGAAATCGTATTAGTTTACTCATTTTACTTAAGTTCAAGCTTGATTTGTAAGGTAAATTATTTTTGCTCGTATTTTGTTTCATGATCATAATAAGTAATGAGAGCCTCCTATGCATATATGCAATACATTGGGAAATAACAAATTCATTCAATGATTATATAATCATATCAAAATGCTTTTAAAGCATATTATATTTATACACCTTTATTGAATCGAAATACATTCCAAGCGTTGACGTTCTTGAGCTACTTTTAGATTCAAGAAAAGCCTAAAATACTTTTTTATTCAAAAACATCCTACGCGTATTAGTAAACTTTGTGGATGTAAATGAGACGAGGACTTTGTTCTCTCAGATTGGGATTATATTCAATATTGTAAGAAAACCGTTGCGTAAAAGCAGTACACATAAACGAGCATTTTTATGACAGTACGAAAATAGAAAGTACCAAAATATACCAGTCTGCAAGACACACGATAGGGGGAAGTCTATAAATAGCTAAAGCTTTTCAAACGACTTCTCCATGTAATCTAGAAAATTTACATGGCTGACCTAGCTAAAGCGTTCGTGCAAAGTCGTTGATTGTGATCTACTACTCCATTATACATGAAATGGAGAAAAACGAGGTTGGAGGTTTTCTATTTATGGAAACGCTCTAAATAACAAGAACATCGCAATCCAGCAAGAAACACTTATTGGAGAACGTGCTCAAATGCAAATTGAAATGAAACCAAAGCCATGTTTTTTTCGCTTTCTTGAGAGCTGAGCTGTGTCGTATTTTTATTTATTACAAGAAGCCTTTTAATCTGGAAGGTCTTTGTAAGTGTTAACTTTATAGGAAGGATCGTGCTTGATATACAAATATCGTCTTGATCGCGCAGTGGATGCGGATGAGGATACAGGCACGGCACCTTTGTCTTTCTTCTTTTTATGTTGTTTACTTCGTCGTGATCTGTTATCACCTGGTGCCACCTTATTCTTACGTTTTTTACTTGGTTTGCGCTTGGGTTCAGGTGGTGGCTCTGACTCCATAACTATACCCTCCTCAGCTAAAGCTTCTTCCAGGGCTTCTTCGTCTTTCTTCTTTTGTTCTTCATCAACTCCAAAAAGTTCATGACGATTTGTTATGTATTCACGAGGTTCACGCTCAAAGTTTACCTCTACTCCTTTCGGCCAATCTGCTATTACCTCTGGGAAGTCCAGATAACTTCCTCGTGTTCGAAATGTTTTACCCTGTGGACCAAATAGTAGATCTTAGTCGACAATTTTAAACAATGAAATCCAAGTATGAGCTTAGGCTAGATAACATGTTGAAATTACACTGCAAATATATTTTGGTGGCCAAAAGAAGCGTTTGAACATTGCGGTGAAAGTTTCAGGATATTTTTGATTCCATTTGTCAATCCAATTTTGTTGTTGCCCATTAATTTTTTCTACAAGATCCTCCCTCAAACCAAGATAAGGGCAGTTGTCGTAATAGCCGTCAGTGTAAAACCAACCCTAATGAACGCAAAGATGCATTAAAGCTTAAATGAATTCTGCGTTTGACGATGAGTGTGAATTGACCAATAATATGGGTTTGGAATTTTAATTTTCATGGCATGATTGCATACATAAACGCTAGGGTTTTGTAGCTCCGAGGCTAATTTCTCTTCCATTTCCATCATTTCATCATCATGCTGTTTCTTCTTGTCCTCTTCCAACTTGATCTTAAACTCTTCTTCCCTTTGTCTTCGTGATTTCAGTTTTTCCAGTTCACTGACCACTTGATTTTCGTCTGAGGAATCGGAATGGGATATTGGCCCGCCGTCTTCCATACGCTTTTTCCTTTTTTCCATAAGCCTTGCCTCTTTGGCTGCAATGTCTTTGAGAATGCGTTCTCTTTCTGCTGTTTCGAAATCGAGATCACCTTCCCTCCAAGCGTCATAAACTTTTGGACGAAAGAGCAGTTTACGCGTAGTCGGGTTTTCAGTTCGTCTTCTATTCAGCCTGGCCATTTCTCGTCTTTTTCTAGATTCTCTGGATATACCACCTACGCTGGCACTGTCCCCGTAAGAGATGGAATCTGCCCCAGGCCCGAAGGACACGCCCTCATTCTTCGACTTCGACATGATGGGAATTATTATTTTATCCTGAAAACTACGATTTCTAACTAGTAATCATATTTTATTTTGGTACTTTAATTATTTTTGACAAAATTGTTATTTGTCGGAAAAAATAAGACTACTTGATTGATACATAAATTGTGTAGCAATATGATAAAGATTAAAGGTGTTATTTTTGATTAGACCAAAATAACTAGAGCTAAAAGTTTAAGATTTCTGATTAATACCTCACGTAACTTAGCATTAATCCCCTATTTTTAAAAAAATCTATTTTTACCCACTATAAAAACTTCAAGCATGCACAACACATGTGTAAGCTCTTTGGCATCAACACACCATCATTCTGAAGTGTGAATTAATTAATGAGCGAGCGAGCGAGCTTACTATGTGTATAAATTTAGTCATATATCCCCTAATAAATGATTACTATTTAACGATTGTTATGAAATGTGAATAAAGTGAACTTCCATTTTGTATATATAAAGATTATGCAATTCAAGGAATAGACGTCTTGGGATTTTAGAATAAACGATGAATGTACATTGTAGTCGTAGTCTTAAAAGAAAAAAAACTCATCATTACTATTTCCTAATAAAGATACACAAAACCAGAATAGAAGTATAGATCGCACAAAGCTCAAACGTCTGCAGAAATTTCAGGAGAAGGAAATTTTCATGACAAAACATTCCTCCGTTTAGTACTGACATTAGAAATAATGAGATGTCCTCAGAGAACACTCTTCATTTCAGCAGTATTATTCTTTCTTAAACAGATAACAACAGAAATAAATAATGTAATCATGCACCTTAACAAAAAACATAATAACATCTTCATTACATAAACAAGATGCATAATATTACGCATACTAAATTGTGTAATCTGTTTTCCTCTTCTTCCCAATTTTTTTAAACCTGCGTATATTGTAAACAAATTTATCTTCCTTTTTCTACACAAGCCACATGCAGAGAAGCTAGAGATAGAGATAGACACCTGTGTTGCATACAACCATACAACTATGACACACTTTGCTCTTTCAACGTGACTATATTTGGTACAAAAAACAACAGTTGTCGGAGAAAGGAAATGGCTAAGGATTTTACCCTATTACCCATAACGTAGGTATATCGCAGTAAGTAGAGTAAATTTTCGGGAAATCTAAAAATAGCACAATATCTATAGACCTTTCAAGGCAAAAAGAGCCCTTTTGTTTGAAATAAGCTATTATAGTATAAGTTATTATAGTAATATTGAGGCTATTGTAACTCAATATTTTGAGAGCAATGAGCACTTTTTCTATAGGTTATAGATGATTTCGTACGAAATTACTCATACATAGGTTAACTTGGCTTGATAGTAGGTATGTCTATGATAGGATTTAATGTATATATGTATGTGTTTATACAGCATATATAATTTCCAATTTTCTTGTATTAACAAGCTCAACAAAACACAAACTAATGTGTTCAAGTTTCATCCTTGAGTTTTTGTGGCTACTTCTAAAGCTAAGGCCAACATGTTGTGTTGTGTAAGGATATTGCTCTCTCTGTGGATCATTGGAGCGAACAAACCAAAGAGCAAAGGGAAAAGACTGGGAAGAGAAAATGGAGAAAGTGGCATTGAGACTTTTTGCCTAGCTAAATAGACAGGAGACTAAAATAGACCAAGAATTAGAAGGAAAGGCTGCAGCAGCAACAACAACGAAAACAACAACTGTGTCAGTCAGGCTGTCGAGTTCCATTCTATGCGAAAACGATGTACATATTTTCAATCAGACTTGAATACTATATTATTTGCATGTCGAGATTGTTTGCTACTATTGTTGGTAAATTATGTACACATATACACAACCAATAATTCATGACTTTTACACGGTTTCACATTATTGACAAGTCTTGATTTCCAGCAAGTCAGGTTATGTTGAATTTTTTTGGTAGGGAGAAATCTAATAATATGTAATGTTTCATCTTTATGTTGGTAAACGGGCAAAAATATGATTGAGTTACAAGAGCAATCCACCAAAGCCAAAGCCACGTTGCCTAACATGCGACCAAGTAATGATACATATATGTATGTACTTAAGTAGTAAGTACGCTTAATTAATAAGGAAACATGTATGTATAAAAGGGGTTGTTTTTTCTTCTTGAGACAATATAATAACGACGTGTGCTTGCACAACATACATTATAATTTATGATATACAGTGATACAGGCGGTAGTAGGAATTGTGTAAGAAATTCCTGGATGATCTGATGATAGAAAATGTTACAAATGTACATATAATGGTTAAAATACTTTTCAGGATGATGATACGACTTACGACAGAAGGAATTATAATTAAGGTCTAAAAATAGGCAAAGTCAGGAAAAGAAAGAGACCCTTTTAATGATTCTAAGTAATGGGCATGTGCATGTGAGTCTATTATTCAATATGATACGTAATGAATACTAGTTGCAAAAATTTCCATCTAATGCCAGTAATACCCTCCTCCTCCTCCAAATAAAAAAATACATGTAGTAACAATTATACTGAAGTGTGTGTATAAATATGTATCAACACGTGCATAAAGACGCATATGCTTTTTTTTGGATTAGTTTTGTATGCAAACAATGTATGTCTGATTGAGAATGCTCACTTCTCGGAACTTTAGTGAAATGGAGAAAATTGCAGTTTTGTCGACTGTATTTCGCTTATATAATACGTGTAGAAATTGATAGCTTTCATTTAACACTGGGATGGAATGATCTAGCTATTCTAGCCTTCTAGCTGTATAAATCCTGCTAAACTTGATTTTCTGTATATAGATATTATTAATTATGCTTTGAAGTAGAAAGAAGGTTTCAAGTGAACGCACGTGGACCTTGTGAAATGCACTAGACAAAACTAATTGTGGTTTGGTCTTGATATTTAGTGATATGTGACTAAAGGTATTAGTGCATAAGTTTTTGTAGTCAGTAATTTTATGTTTTGGCCACTTTTTCGATATTGCTTTGATGTGTCAGGACCGTTTTGTTTTTTCATTAGCCATGCATTTTCATTTGTTCGAAATACTTGGTTTTTAAATCAAACTTCCTCGTAACCTTTAAAATTTAACCCACGATCTGTTAGTGCTATTATTAGCATTTTATGGTAGCTTTTGAAAAACACTTTTAAAAAAATCAAATATGTGCAAATTGAGTTTGAGTAAAGCAAAATATTTCTCTTTATATAGTTTAAGCTTTTTACGTATTTTTTTACTAATTGTGAACTAACCCATTTATGATATGAAATGAGGTTTTAAAGTAACATGTAAATCTGAAACAAATCGCAAAAGGAAAGTACAAACTTTATTAAGCACTTAAATAAAGTATTTAAAAAACATAAACAGCCGACGAAGACTATAAGTTCTAACCACCGACAGAAATTGGTTGTGAACTAATCGTAAAAAGTTACCTAATAAAACAGGACCTCAGTGGACCTCAGTGGTAACTAACTTAAAGTCTAACTTTTAACTAACATTAAGCCAGACTAAGTGCATTCATGTTTTTCTCCTATACATAGTTCAATGCTTTTTGGTCATGAAACGTTGAATAATAGACGCGTACTAAACAAGCTGCTTATGCTCAGAGTTATCCAAGTGACCCGTTAAATATACTTGAATAGCCAGCTTCCAAATTACTATTGACGCTCATTTACTATGAATTTAAATCCATATTTATGAATTACACGAGAGAACTCCAAAGCACTAACCATTCATTGTTGCAGTTTATTTATGTTTGTCTTTTGGATGACCAGTTTAACTTTTATGTATCGATGCATCAGATTTTAAAAATATTTTTGATATTCTACCTTCCACCGATCACTGAGTCCCCTTGTGACATCTTCTAGAAGTTTATATAATACTTATCCTCCCCGAAAATAATCTTAAAATAATCATTTTTACTTCTTAGAAACTATCCTCCTCCGTTGCCTCCGTAGGTTTGTTTTCTACACGGAACGTGGCTGCACGAACGCACAACTTTCACTCTACATGTTTTTTTATTTGTACCAACACGCTACACTTGCCCATTAGACTCATAAATGTGGGTACATCCGTGATTTCTGTGTTACAAAAAGATATACATTTCTCTGTAGTAAAAAATAAAACATTGCTGTCTTTTTACTTTCCTCCATATACCCACACTATCCAATATGACCATCCAATCCAGCAACTAGTTTACTAGGGAAAATAAAAACTACTTAAAAAACTGAAGCATCCAACAAGCAAAGCCCACCACCGAAGTTGTAGAAACGCTGCTGCTGCCACGTTGTTGTTCGTTGGTAGTATACTGCGTGCTGTTGGAAAGCTTTTGGTACTAGTTCTCCAGTAGTTGAGGAGAAAACTTAGTGTATCGTAAAGGAAGAGAAAAATATCGTGAATTAAACCTTTCTCTCTCTTGTTTACTCACTTGTATAATACTACACTATATTTTTTTTGGGTATCTCTCTGGAAGTTCGTTCTTGTTTGCTCCACACTCTTTTCAGATCAGCGTACTTTCTCTGGCGTTCTCCATTTTTTCCTGTGTTGGTGCTGCTGTCGCCCCTGCTGCTGCAGTAAGTTTCATTCCAGTCAGTCATACAATGTCTACAGGCTGAGCCGGTTGTATTAACAAACCTCTCTAAACTAGTATTTCTCTATTTTATTCATACGATTTTCCTCTTTTTTTGTTGCGGGCAACTTTCACTTGTTCTTTGTACATTTAAACTGTTAAGTAAATTACATGCATTTGGAAATTTTTCGCCAAAAATTAATTTTAGCTAAAGTCCGCTCATTTGACGATCTACTCGATTAGTAAACACAAAACAGTTAAATTTTTAAACCGTAAACTGGCACATGTATACATTAAAGTACGTAATTTTGAAGAAGAAAAAACACCGTTGCAAAAAGTAGAGATTAGCAGGTCTACGCTGTGCGAGAGAACCTGGCTTATTTTAGCAGTGTACAGATATATTACCATTTTTATAAACACAGAAAACTGTGTTTCTCTTAAGAAAGATAGCCATACATAAGATTTGAAGAGAAAATTTCATCTTTGTGCTTTCTCCAGAAAAAAAAGGCAAAACTTTGTTCAATTTTGGCTTCACGTCTAAAGAAGGTGATATTGTACAAAAAAATCTTTTTTTCATTCACTTTGTTGTGACCACCAAAGTTTAGGCAGAGAGAGGTGGATACTGCAAAGTTTTTACATAGTTAGGAAAACAAAGGTAAAAAAGGTGGTACAGGAGACTACACAACAATTTTTTGGTGAATACAAAAAGCTACATGAAGTTGCAGGTCATCTTTGTATAGTCAAAACAATTTTTCGAAATCAAAACTATTTATAAAAAATATTTCATTGTATACTACAAACTTTTACCGTTGAAAAGTTACAATTCTTTGAAATTACTGTAAAAAATAGTATAAAAGATAGGTTTTGAGAAAGCGCTGTGCACTTTCTCCTGGCTAAAGATTTTTTTGCTTAAAAATTTTGTGCTGTAAAATAAATCATACGTATGGATTTTATAAATTTAAATAGTGAATATGATAAATTATTGAAAACTATTAGACATACTTCTCATGTCACGTCAGGCCATTGCATGTGTATTCGTAACCAAGGGTTAAGCTGTTTATAGCTTTCTACTTTTTACAATATCACTGTGTGAATGTGTTACAAGTAGTAAATGTAGCACATGATCTACTAAATTTAAGACGTATTCATTGTTCTTGATTCTCAACAAAAACCTATTGAATTCTGAAGCATCAATCAACTTCTGAACATAAAAAACATATAAAAGCTATTGCAGCAGTAAGTGAAGTTTTTTTTTCGGGAATCGGGAGTGAAAGTAAGTAAAGTAACTTTTTTGTCTATTTTTATTTTTATTGTGTCGCATTAAAAAGGAGAAAAAACTTATTTTGAAAGGGATTGTATCATCAAAGGATGGCATGTTATACAATGAGCAGTTAAAAAAGAATTTTTAGCGTGCTATACGAAAAAGTGGAATTTTCACACGAAACTATCTTATGTGGTGTTCGAGAAAGAGAGTGGTTGGGTAAATGGGTAATACTTTGAGTATTATTAATAAATCCATTAGCAAGCAAACACGTTGTCCGTAAGTCTACTTTTCCAACGACTTCTTTCAAGGTCACAGTCAGGCACTCTTTTGTCTGGTTGCTGTTACTATTGCTGATAGAGCGATGGTGTTTTGCGTGTTTACCAACATGTGAAGTTAAGGAGAAAGTACCTTTTATGCTTTCTACATACACCTATTAATGCATGACAAAAAAGGTAGGCAGTCATTTTATCTATGAAGGGTATAGGACATTTTTATACAGCAAGGTGAACGGGACAAAGTTAAGTAGGGATGTAAAGTCTACAATGAAATGCATGGTATGGCATTCATTATTATTTCGAATCACTATAGTTTGATAATGATTATATATATACGAATGCGTTGTAGTAACCAGACCAAGCTTTCTACGTAGCATTTCATCATATTTTGGTATCTATCATGGTTTCTATCTATCAAACCCCTTTCATGGTCTGCATTAGTGAAAAAGGTATGAATGAATACTGTGCTACATTTGATTGGTATTGTAAATGTATTATTGCGGGTAACTTACATATATCAAAACGATTTTAAATGCTGAGCTTTCAACTTTTGTAAGGAATGTTATGAAAGCTATTCTTTTTTGCTGAATTTGTGAATGAGACCAATAAATTGTAGCTTACAGCAAGTGGTTTATGTCTAAATATTGAATAGGTATATTTACATAAAGCGAAATAACTTAAGAGTTTTTAGGAAATAATAGGTATGAATTACTACAATAGCTATTCAATAACTGTGAATAATAAAAAGCTTTTTACAAGTAAGAACCATGCAAAAGAAATGCTTTGAAAATTAATTTATGGGAACTTATAAAGTTGGGTTAAAGCTTAAAGGGTTTGGTAAAGCGATGTGGGATTAGTGGGATGATTTGCGTAAGCCAAATATAGAATTATTTACATATTTCGGTGTTCACGTATTTGATAGCAAAGTTGGAGGGTCTGGAACATTCTTACCATCAAAATTTTGATTTAATGGTCGAGCGGAAGTAAAATATTTAGAGCTAGATCTGAACTGGCTGTTATATTTATGTTGCATTGTTAATTTCTTCGGTGGTAAATATAAGGCCCATAAACGTTTAAATATTCGATGCATTGTTTTTATCAAAATCAAGATTTAATTATTTGTGGTTCCAACAACGCTTATTACACAACCTTTGAAAGAAACTTATATAAGTCCAAGTGAAAGTAAGTCACTGAAGTACTTTATTGACACCAAATATCAACAATGGTTTTAAATGGCTACAGTGCTATTATTACCTACTCATATAAGATATGCTGGCATATGTATGTATGTATGTAGTGTGTGTAAAGGTAACAACGGTATATGCTATATGATTTGATCACCAATCGCGTGGAACATCGCGCGATATAAGAAGGCATGAAACTTTAATTATGTATTCGGACATGAGACTTAATTTGCACCCTAGCATCGGCAGTCTAAATTAATTATTTAAGTCGATCATCTACTTTAACATTTCGTTTCTGCAGTGGATGTAAACGGTCAGATAGTAAAAGTAAAATCCATCGAGTTTACAGACAACCTTTTGTAATGAAAAAAAAATTGTACGCTACTAATGTAGACAGTTTCATACAATAAGAAAATACAGAGATATAATCAAAATGGAACTGTGTATTGTAGTAGGAATTCCATTTGACAGAAAAGGTCTATTTTTGGCTATACATTTTGATAAAAACTGGTTCAATTAAGAATGAAATGTTACAGACATAAACGACATATTGCATTTCATATATATAAAGCTTTATCCTATTAGAAATCATGACAGTTTAGTAAGTAATTGAAAAAGTATCCACATACATGGAAGGCTTTATGTGGAATATTAAATGAATTTGTGATGTAAATTCAATTTTAAAATTGCCGTCTATTTATAGACTTAAAGTTTGCTTGTACCATCCTGATAAGATATAATAGAATTTTCTTGCTTGTAAAACATATACAAATACTGACTTTTTCTGTATAGTTGGATTGCTATTTTTATACAGGAAATTACAATAATACAGTAAGCTTGTCCCTTTGAAAGTTGGGATTCCCCTTAGTACTGGATTAACCTTTTAAAGTTATACTCTTTCATAGAATGTATCATAACACAAAACTTACATAAAACCTAAAATGTGGTTAAAACCGAAGGGCTTCTGTGTACTGTCTAGAGTGAGAGTGAGCTTTGAACGATAACGAGCTTAATGTTTCTATCAAACTACCTTTCAGAAAGACTTATGGAATAGCTTTAAATCTCCTATTTGTGTATTGTGAGCTGGCATAAAACTGAATTCACTTTTCCAACTTAAAAAAACTAACGGATAGCCAGTGGCCGTTTTTTGTAATGGGATTCACCGTTGTGATTTTACTATATTGCGATCTAAGTATTAAAAGATTGAGTAAATTTATTAGTGTTGTAGTTTTAAAACCTAAAACATGAACAAGTCTGAAAAAATACTTTTCCTCAAGTGAATATTTTCTTCATGTTTTTTTTTACATTTTCACGCCTAATGGTCAGGTATCCTGATGTCCATGTACTAGCATGAAACATTTAATTACACAATTTAATCCGTTGAGCTATGCTAGAATGATGGATATTATGTATGGAATTTATGCTTGAAGTTTACGTTCCCGTTTAACATGTAAAATAGTGTAGCTTTGATTATTGTCATTCTTTCGGTTAATTAATACAACTTATGCATAAAAATTAAATAGTTAAATTTATTGATGGATGCATATATTCTTCTTTTTTTGAATTGCCAGACTACTTTTAAGTCGTAATGCTCGTAGCGATACCTGAGGCACCGGAAACAGCGGTGACCACATCATCAACCTCCTCCACAACGGCGTCTGCAGGCAGTGTGCGGAATGGAGGAGGGCAATTGGCCAATTCCACAGATTCCATTTCTTCCGGTGTAATCCTTGGTCCACGAGGTAGTAACCAGCAACAGTTGCACCAGAAGTTTCACGGTAAGAAAACCAAATTTCTCATTTTTTCGCTTAAAATTCGTCATCCATAATAAACTGCCAGTCAAGCTCAAAGTGTGTTAACATGTGTTGAAAAGGAATTTCGCAAAAAAATGCGCTTAGGACTTTGGGTTTGTTTAAATATTAGTCATGCTGAAAAAATGCATCCACAGTTTACCCTGTCAAAATGGCCATACCATCAATTTAATTTTCAATAAAATATGCGACTCGAAACTCGTTTTGAAAATTATATGTTGATAGTTCTCGTCTCGCATAGTGTGTAGACTATTTAAATACTGACAAAATATTTTATCAGTTGACGTTGATCAAGGCGAAGGCGTATTCACCAATCCCTTTCTAAATTTTCGGTTGAGTCTGGCATTTATAGTATTGCTAGCTGACAGACTTAGTTTTGGCCTGAATATTTCAAATTGCTAAAATCACTGTATGCATCTTTTTCAACATGTGCATTGATGACGACCACGTAAACAGCCAATACGTGCACTTCTGATTCTAACGAATATGTATATAACGAAGTGTAATTTAGTATTAACAACTCACGAATCCAACGCTATATTTTCGATCACCTAAAATTAAAAATTCAGAATCATGCAAGTCGGCAGTGCATATTTTAAAGTAAATCTTAAATGAATACTTGTTGAAAATATGGGTATACTGATAAAGTTTGCTTGCAGTGCAGTAGTGTGTTGGAGGAAATTATGATCTCAAATATTTATGTTCGAGGTAAACTAAAATATTTCAATCAAAATAGAGTATTTTGGACTTCTAGCAATCATATTTCTAAATTATTTAATCCTGGCCACTATTTTCTAATATTTCTCGGAAGAAAGTCGTATAACCTTTATTACGCGTCTCTCAAATATCGTTAGTTATGCTATGCTGGACAAGAGCCAGATTTTTTTTGCATGAGGAGGCATCAACACCACCACTTGACAGCCAAGATGTATGTATCAGTCATGTCATATGAAGAGGAAGTGACGCTTTCGTGACGCAATTTAAATTTTATTTTTGGTAAATCCCTGTCGTCAGATGAATGGATTTTTTTGTATTTAAGTGTACTATTCAAGT
The DNA here is from genome assembly GCA_034693345.1 of Entomobrya multifasciata. Lineage (NCBI taxonomy): Eukaryota > Metazoa > Arthropoda > Collembola > Entomobryomorpha > Entomobryidae > Entomobrya > Entomobrya multifasciata. The sequence continues at coordinate 23,130 of JAQFXM010002141.1, forward strand.
GGGGTCTCAATTTGGAAGTAGTAAACATTATACAATCAAACATTTCGTGTAATCAAATAAATTAATTCGGGGGACGTGTTAGAGTTCATAAAAACTAAATATGGTTTAAAAGATTTGATAAATATGTTAATTATAAATTTTACCTGAGATTTAATTCATTTTTGTTTTACGGACTGTTTTTTTAATCTGACATTTTTCAGTCAAATGTGAATCGTTGACGTACATTGATGTAAATTATTAACGGTTATATTTTTATATTACTATAAAATTTTAAACGCTAGATTTCTTTCCCTATAAATTTTAAATTAATATCGAGCATGACCCGGACGTAAGGACAACCGTGTATACTATGTACATGTCATGTAATATAAAATGCTAAATACATTCCAGTTTTTATACTGAACTTTTTTTAAAACTTACATGGCTTATAGATAATAGATACGCCACGTACTTACGGCGTCTTTTTAGTATGATATTTATTTTTGTCCGACCACCAACATCGCAAGTTTTATTATTGGCCAGCCTCTTAAAATTAGTTCACTAAAGTGCACAATATTTCTTCCTCGTTGGGTTTGGGTAGTCCATAGTTCGTGTGTGTGTTTATAGTCCGATACGTGCTTACGTATTATCATAAAACTAATTTTTATGCACGTTATGGTAGATAGAAAGGTATTAGTTCTGGCTTCCCTTGTAAAGCTTTTATAATGATTGACGAATTAATTATTAACGGTTTGTCAAGCTGGGTGATCAGCAGGAAATCTAATATCTGTACATGCGATGTGAAATTATCTATTGACAAATAGGCATGTTTTTACTATATTCTACTTTCCGTTGTTCTGTTTATAGCTTTCTCCAATTTTCTCCAGCTATTATTGATTTCTTCTTGTTTTTCCCATTCATTAAGTTGTGGGAAATGACCATTTGGTCGAGTTACATATGGACACATGGGGTTACTCAAGAGTTACATGGAACCTCAGACTAAAAACCTTAAACTATCCAATCGAATTTGATTTATGAATCTAAAATGCAAATAACCCTTATCTTATGGACAGTTGTATTAAAATGTTGTTGATCACAAATTAACCAAAAATAAATGATGATAATGGGTAGGAGTATTTACAGCGCCTATTCGATAGGTTGCCTCAATTAATCTAAACCCTAACGAACTGTACTACATATTGTTCCAATCTAGTTCTAAATTAAAACTGGTTCCTCTCTATCTGAGCTAAGCAGCTATAAATAAAAAAATACCTAGATTGATTTTTGCTTCGAAAATAATTCCATGTTGCAAGAGAAATGTCTTCGGTATATTTCTTTCTTTTTTACTGTTCGATTTTTTATTTCAGTAAAGTCACATGGATTACCGTTGTGTATTTTTATAATCGTAGACGCATGAATTTCAGCTTTCATATTAAACAGTTTATAAAAAGATAATTGCATGTAAAATTTTAATAGATGCTTAAGGTATAAAAATACATTTTATTTGGCAATTTAAAACGAATTATTCTAAATTTGTTCGCAATAAATTTTTTTAATCGGTTTTTATTCGGATAACTCTCTATTTTTCTCTCTATTAGAGGAAAATTTGATCCGATTTCAATTTACAAAACAAGTTAAGTTGAAACTTTTGAGCTAGCTGTTTCGTCAAATTAGTAGCATACATAGCTCAGTAAAGTAGATTATACACATAATTGATAAGAAGACCAAATTTGTTTTACTGGATTGGGAGCGAAATGAAGCATTATTATGGTTATCGTTTTCAAAGATCGAGGACTATGTAAGGACGTAAATGGTTGTCATTTCTCTACGCAAGAAAACATTGCATTGGAATAACGAGTTGGGCATGGTTGTCACAATAATATTGAATTATATAATCGTAAAATATGTAGGTAAATAATTTGCTACGCAAGGCCAAAGAAAATAATAAAGATTTGCAAAGTCGATTTGTACATAAGTCGAAAGGAAAAAGGGGGCAAATGTAATGAATATTTGTTCGAGAGGAAAAGGAAACTGCATTTTTGTTGAGCAAATGGAAATAAGAGGTAAGGACAACCCACACATATTCCTCCACCACTTTTGCACGTTGAAATCAGGTGATAATAAAATTTGAAGTATGAAGTTAAGCTAAAAAAGAAGAAAGAGCATTCGTTCCGGGTGTGCTGGTTTTTTGTTACCTGTTTTGTCGCCCTGCCATAATATTTGCGTTATGTTATGAAACTTGGCAAAAATTCCCCATCGTATCATCAATATATATTTCCCATGTAATTCACTGCTACTACTTCTACTTCAATTTCCCATTCTCTCTCTCTCCCTCTGTTGATTTGTAGTCAACTCAAGTGAACATTTAACCTTGTCAGGGAAAATCGCAACCTTCGCAAACGACAGAGGTGATTGAAAGGAGAAAGTTTTCTGGTAGACGAATGGTCGAAGTCGAACTACCAATAAAAGTATGTCTGCAGCCGATTCATACACTTTTTGCAGACTTCTTTCTTGGCTTTATGACAAGCCAAAGAGGCGAAATAATATGATATCTTCATCTTGTATACACACAATATATGCATGCACACATACACACATTTATCCAATTTTTTAGGATTTGATAGATTTGTTTTCCAAAGACTACGGAACACAAGTAAATAAAAGTTTGGAATACTTAAGGTATACTTGCTTGCACAACACTACACACATTACTTGAGTGGGATACTCGAGACATCGTGAAAAATTCACGTTTATAGGTACACATCGATGATTAGAAGGAAAGCGCCAAGAAAATGAGAAAAGGGTCAAGGGAAGTCATTTCGTGGTAGCTTGTCCGTTTGCTCTTGCAAAACATAATATATTCATAAATCATGCCATGCAAAGGTATGCATGCTGTTCGTTACATTCACCTGTTTCCATATTTTATGTATCGGCAGATCCAAAAGAGGTGTTTTCATTATAAACCTCCTCACTCATCAATATAAAATAAACTGTATCGTAATCGTATGGTAGCAGTTTGTCGACTCCTCTTTCACTCTCAACGAATTACTTGTTTTCTTTCCTTTGCAAACATTTTTTTCTCTCCAGTAAGTGGTACACCGTGTACCGTGTACACTATTAAGTTGCGTGGCGTGTTTTTATTCTCAACGATTGCAAGAAGTGTATCGTATCATATATTGATGAAAGAAAATCATTTGCTGATAAAAAGTTTTGGCTATAGTTTATACAGTCATCATCATGCCACGTTAGACTAATCTCATGCAACAATCTGGATATTTCATCGATTTTGAGTTATAGATAAGAATCATACTATATATAGAGTGATCGCGCCGCAACAACGGCATACATACTATACGTTTCGCTAACTGCGTGAATTCTAAATAAGTAGAAAACTCCATGTCAGACTACAATACATTACAGCTGACTGCGTGCA
>JAQFXM010002142.1:0-26539 GCA_034693345.1 Entomobrya multifasciata
GCCCTTTTTCATCTTCCTTTGTAGATTTGTGTCTGTGCATGCACAATATAAGGAACAGTCTGGAAAGATTTCAGATAGCACTGCTGTGATACTTACTGATACGCTGTCAAAATACTAACATCCTAAACGATGCATATTATCTTCTCGTTCTTTACTTTTTATTACAACTTTAAAACCAGGGACAAGCCAACTAATTATTGTTCCCCCAACTGTTTCGTAATGTTTTGCTGATCTCCCTCACGCTTCAACAGAAAATCTACACCAGGATCCATTTTCCATACCTTGCCATTTTAAAATACATCATTATACCTTGTTTACCAATGCACTACTACTCTACAAGTCTCCCTTCTATGTAAACCTTACGACAAGATAAGTGACTAAAAATGCATTGCGCAATTTAACAGAACTGAAATCTACCTTCAACTAGCCTATTTTTAACCAATCTGCAAAAGAATTAGCTACAAAAAAATTACGAATTTTGACGATGATTTGATCTTTCATACGACACTTGTTGCCCTCTTCCATCGATCAAAATCCAGAGCAAAATAATTTCAAGAAAAATGCTATCCCAAGGCCATATTTAGTCCTATAGACATTTTCATTCCAAAAAATCAGGAAAATCTTCGACATGACTCTGATGCATTGATTTTTTGTTTTCCCTAGTGACCCCCTTCCTTCCTCCTTCATTCCCTCCTCCTCATCATAATCAATAAGCTCATCTTTCAATTTTTCATATCTTTAGTACACTTGTTGTTGTGAAATATGAATATTACTAACCACCATGCACCACCACATAACAGTCATGTATGTTATTCGTGTCAAAATCTGTAAACACCAACAACAGCATACGTAAAAGCTTACCTTCTCCTCTTGCAAAATAACACAGAGAACCAAAAAGGGACAACGACAGTTCTCACTCTCACAGTTTCACATATTTTTTTTACAATCTCATCTCAATTCCTCATCTTTTCACTTGTCCCGTCCCTAGTCCACTGGTCCCTCTACCACCACACAACTGCCTGTTTGATGATGCCAATACGCCTACATACATAGCGTATCTTAGCAAATGTATTGATCTCCTCCTCTACATCTTCTATTTATAACCGTGTTTCGTTCGAACTGGAGTCTGCCTCTGCTCTCGTACCTTCTTGTTCTTCTCCGTTCGTTCATCATCTTTTTTCCCCTTTTCTATACCTTCTCATGACGACAGTCAGTGTACATGCATAAAAAACCCATCCATCTCTTTTTGCAACGCAATTTCTTCCTGTTGCTCTTCTTCCGTACTTGCTAATATGGCAAATATGATCTAATCATCTTTTTTGCGAGACAAGAGACAAGCTAGTGGGATATGAGCAGCGTCTCAATCCCAGCTCCATTTTCTTTTTGTCTTTCCATTGCACAACATATAAACCACTACAACTACACAATACATAGTTTATAGCCATACATACAGAAAGATTAAATCCAAATCCTAATTAATTATTCATTAAACCACAATACATTCCATTCTAATTCGCCATAAAAAAATACATTGCAAGACTGAAAACTGTAACATTGACAGGTGTCAGGAGCTAATACATTAAGTAAAAATGGGAGCAAGGGCTTTCTCCTCGTATGAAAGGCTCACAATTTTGGACATTCCTCCCCCGGGAAATCCACAAGAAGTACTTGACGACTTTGACAAGTTGGACTTGTGGAGTACCCGTGTTGATTCTGACTATCCAGTCGATGACATCAACTACAATGAAGGGAAAGCCAAGTTAACCCATCCATTTCACAAGATCAGCAAGTATTACGGTCGAAACAAGGATGTCTTTTTGTTTCTCGAGACAATTCGAAATGACAAGTTGAAAGACATGATCATGAGGAAAATCAGTGAGAGATGCAGAAACGATGGGAAGATAATCGATGAGTTTGCCAAGAAAATGCGCACCTACATAAACCGTACTTCCCGGGGGGAGGTGGAAGCGGAAGCATTTCTAAATGATCCTGAGATCGATGCATTTTTCAATGGATATCATAGCGAGCAAGGTGGTCGCACAAGGAATATGCACGAGAATCTCAACATCAATGTGAAGCAACCAGTGAAAGCATTGGAGACTGGTGGCTACTTTTCTAAAATTACTCCACTGATGAAACTCAAGAAAAGTGAGCTGAAAAGAGCAAAAATCTATGCGAATGGAGAAAGGGTCATGATTATTCAAAAAGAGGAAGGTGAAAAGCGCAACTACTCGTTTACCAAGCATCGTATTGAAATGGATCTGGAGATTGGGTGGACTGCCAAAAATGATAAAGAGGAGGACTTGTTGTGTGTGATCATATTGAATATCAAAGGAGGAAGGGCTATGATCAAGAAAATGGTGGTGGAGGGGCAGAACAATGATTCTATGTTGTGCTTATCAGAGTTGGCCAAGCAGAATCCAAATGTTTTACTGAAAAGTAAAAGCCTGCATGATATGTTGAAAACTGTCCTGGTTCAAAAGGTTGGAAGACCTGATTTGGACGTAAGAATTTTAAAAAAAAATGGGAAAAGGATTTTTTTACATGTATTTTCTAATACTTTAATTTGACTTCATTCTTATCTTGCTTGTAGGTTCCTTGCATGGTTCAGCCTCTGTGCAGACATGATGAAAAGCAAATGCAGTCTCGGGAAAAGCTCACGGTGCAGCAGTTACCAAAGCAGGATGATGACCCTGAGAGCGACGTGTTTGCTGATTTCAAAAAACTCATATTTTCAAATGGTCCGTTTCCGTCCTCTGACGAACTTAATTACAATGATGGTGTGGAAGCAAATCCTTTTGATAAAATATCACGGATTTATGGGCGTCACAAGGACATATTTGCTTTCAATGATGTGATTGCGAGTTCCCGGAAACGGGAAAAGATAATGGACATCATACGTGAGAACTGTGATGAAGAGGATGAAGAGACATTTCGAATGGTGCAAAACTTTGAAAGAAAAATGGATACTTATTACGAGCGCTATGTTGAAGGTCGGGAGGATGCTAAAGCGATTTTAGAAGATAAGGAGTTACAAGGTTTCTTTCATGGGAGCTACATAACAAAACAGGGTCAGCCTCGGAATATTCATGCCACTTTGAATGTCAACTTGACAAAAAATGAGCAAAGTGTGGATACCAGGGCCATTCTTACCAGAGTTATTCCAAAGATGATCTCAGAGACAAGCGAAATAGAGCGGATTAAAATATTTGGAAATGGAAAGCGTATTATGAATGTGGTCCAATGCGTGAATGGTCAGAGAAATTATGCTTTCTCCAAATTGGCTAAAATGGATCTGGAAATTGAGTGGGTGGGAAAAGAGCAAAAATCAGATATGCCAGTTCTCTGCTGCATGGTTTTGGAGATCAAAGGGGGACAAATTGGTATGAAGTATGCTACCATTGATGGCGTCTATGTGAAGCTTGCAACAATGCAAGGATACGCCACAGGAAATAAGCAGGTGCTCATCCGCAATAAAACTTTGGGGAAAGCTCTGGAGGATATTTTAGCCACATTAAAGCTTGTCTCCCCATTTACTATTGGATCCATCAAGGCCAAAATTCAGGTAACCTGACAGTCTATTATTTATAATGCATAAAAGGCTCCCCGACAACTTTGAAATTAGTTTATCAATTAGCTATGTATTACCTTTTCAATTTCCAGCCCCCAATTACTCAAAGGAACATCCCTTTTGATTGCAAGTCTCGGGAAATCCTAACCATTCATCATTTCAACCTAAAGCCATACGACTTGCGACGAGTTTTAGATCTTCCTGAATTTAACGATGTGTTGGAGGATTTCGAAAAGTTGGATTTTTCTGGAGGACCAGTTGATCCGTCCGACGTGCTGAATTACAATGAGGGCCAGAAAGCCAATCCATTCAATAAGATTCGCAAGTATTATCTAAAGTACAAGGATATTTTTCTTTTCATTGCTTTACTCTACGCTGACGATCAGAAGGAGAAAGTTATGAACATTGTCCGCCACAAATGCAAAGGAGACAGAACTCAAATAGCAGAGTTTGAGGGTAACATGAGAATATTCATGGAAAGGGCAGAACTGGGAAGGCGTCAAGCAATGGAATTTTTGGGGGAGCAATATCGAAGTTCAGTAATTGGATTTTTTGCTGGATCCCATGTGTCGGATCCCAGTTCCCAACGAAATCCTCACGTAAACCTGAACGTTGACTTGGGTAGAACTGGCTTGTCATTTGATATCACTGACTATTTTAACCGGCCAACACCACAGGTTGATACAGGGAAAGGGGAGTTGGAACGCATCAAGTTTTATGCGAATGGTAAAAGGGTTGTTACCATTTTCAAGAAAAGTGGCCGACAGAGAAACTTCTTGGTCACCAAGTTTGCTGAGTTTGATTTGGACATTAAATGGAATGTCCAGGATACTTCTGGCCCAGTTGCTGGACCATCCACACAGGATCCAGGGTGCAGCCGAGGAATTCGAGAGATAAAGGAATGCTCCGTCCTCTTAAAAATTAAGAATGGAGATGTTGTAGTTTCTGCAGCAAGTCTGGATGGAAATCCAATGCAACCAGCGGAGATATTGGAATTGGCAAAGCAAAATGATAAGGTTTGGTTTAAAAACAAAACTTTGTATGAGATTTTGCATGTGAGTACTCTGAAGGCAACTATTAAGGGGGCTACCACCCTCTTCTTTACTGCGGCGGGTGGGGGTGACGCGACAAAGCTGAAGAATAGCTGCACTGACGTTTTCCTCATGCTCATGTTACAAGATCAGGAGGAAAAGGAGAGGATTTTGGAAATTGCTGCAAAACAATCAGGAAAACCGATAGAGACCCGGGATGAACTTGAACAGAGGATGGCTGATTTTAAGGAAAGGTTTGGTAATGGTGACTACGTTTTTGAAGCTGGGCGTTATGTTGGAATGCGTTCTGAGGCGGACGTTGAAAATGACAGGTCAATTGCAGAATTGAATACTGTCTTAGGTGGAATGAATGTTGGGGCTGGTGCCACAGCGAATGGTAACGATCAGGATGACGAGATAGTTGAAGGTGCAGCTGCTTTAGCACCTGAGAGACCCACTTCATTGGCTATAGATGACTTTGTGGTGATTGGTGAAAATGACTTGGTTGATGATGATGCTGATGACGAGGATGAAAGTCCAAGTCCCAGGAATGCTCGGGAGTCCCTTATCTTGTTGGGGGCTGCTGACTATCCGATTGAACTGATGTGAACCGAACCTGAAATCTAAACGACTTAATGCAACTGGACCGAATTTTATGATGACCATTGATACACGAAAGCGATCAATTTTTAATATTCTTCTTAATTTTTGAATACATTCGTACATATTTTGAAAATGGAGAAATACATATATACTATGTAGCATAATACATACAATATGAAAATGAAATTTTATTTGAATGATTAATCGAAAGAAATCATTTTTTACTATATTCTTAAATATTATATAAATAAACCAAAAATTAAAAACACATATATAGACATGAAGGTGCAAATTCATGTGAAAATTAGCAGTAAAAGTAGTATTCCTATTTAAACTTTATTATCAATACTAAAATGCAAATTTTGATGTGATAGAAGGGTTTGTTTGATTTGATATTATATGAAGTACTTGTTACACAGGTTCAACAATAAAATTTTAATTTGATGTGAACTATATTAATATCGTGGAACCTGATTTGCTTGTCTGTAATAATTTTTTCCTGTCTTCAGGACCATATCCATATGTAGTGCAATCAATATTTAGCGATAATTAACTTGATAACGGTTTGGTAATAATGACGATGAGATGTGAATACAATTGTTGGCGATGTTGGCTTGTTTCCGGTTGTTGGTTATGTAAATAAATCAATAAAAAGTGTCAAAAAATGCATAGAGGAAATTCTTGTTTTTTTTGCATAAAACCATCAACATAGGATCCATTTTCAATTGCGATTTCATAAAAATTCATACTGTACAAGAGGCTTCAAAATCGTGATAATTCAACATTGAATTTCCATGATGGAATCTCACGGCTTACATTATTACGTCGAATCTACCAAATTGACGAACAATTCGACCTACAATCCTATTTCAAACCATAAGTCAATTTTATTATTTATAGACGTTTTGCTTTAACAATTTAAAATTTTCCTTTTAAAAAGGTTGTGAACATCATTAAAATCATTAATGTCTCGTGAAAGAACTCTGGAATAAATTACTTCTAATGACCCCAGAAATATCAGATATTGATAAGCAATTCTTAGCAGCCCAGTCCCTTATTTCAACACGATGCTTCACAGGTAATTGCTTAATTTTGGTGTGGTAGCACAACCAAGTATGTCTCGTTGTTCTCCTTGTAACCATAATGTTGCGCAGCGCATCGTTCTGACTACCTGACCCTCTTAAAAGCTTGGCAGACAAGCGAAGTACCATCTGCATTGGTGTTGACAGGAGAAAACATTCCATTAGAAATATTTGCTCCAATTTGTTGCTTATCTGGGTAACTTCCGCATCTTTTTGTAAGCCTTGAATATCACTGACAGTGAAACCAATAAGTAGGTTGAAGAGAATTATGGTTGCAACCATAATGAATATGGCGTACATAACGTGGGAGGACACTGGGTAAATTAGCTTTTCGTCTTCACTGTGAAAAATGTCGTCATAATTCAATTCTCCTGTCATCATGGTCAGCACTTTGAGGACAGAGTTGGAAAGGTTGATAAATCCAGTTGACTATTAAGAATAAGTTCAGATTATGAAATGCTAAATGTACTGCTTTTGGTAAGCTTAAATAAAAAGTGCATTGCACAGTATTTTTTACTCACATTGGGAAGAAGAATGTTGAAAGAAAACACGAATGAGATGAGAAGTGAGGAGAAAATGGTGATGAAAATTAGAAAATTCTTGAACACCCTCGACAGAATTTCAACATAAAGTCCGTGATCGGGTAGAATTATATGGCCTCGGATTCCAAAACAGGAAAAGCGCATGCAAAAGCGAGGTAGCTTTGCCAATTGACACAGAAAAAGAGTCCATGCAAGAAAAATTCCAAACTGGAATTTAAAAAGATGCACACAATTTAAAATCTCATACATGAATCTATTTTATCGAGTAATATGAATTTACTGGATTACTCACCGCAGATAATTGGAAATGTAGAGGATCAATCACAGACTCATTGTACAAGTACAAATTTGGCACACTTACAAAAATGAATGTAAGCAGTGTGCATTGGCCAAAGTTTTCAAATCGAATGTATAAGGATCTCAGCCGAATAAATTGAAAAAGTTCTTTGATTGCAATTCCAACTGAAAATATAAGTAGCACTGCAGCTGCAATATGAATTGTTGGACCCACAGCACACAGATTTTCTATGTTGTCAACTTGATCTGAGAGCAAGTCAGTTTCATTTCCCTTAGTATTCTTGGCAAGGTTAATTTCATCTCTTTCTTCATCAGTGACATAGGGGCAGTTTATGACAAAAACGTCAATCACAATACCAATGTACAAGGCTAGCCATACGATATGCATAAATATTGCCATGAAGCAAAAGGACCGTACTTTTCCCCATTTGAAATGGAGAAAAGCTTGTACAAGAACATTGTTCAAAATCTGACGTCGCACATCAGACTCCATCCGTTTCCGGTTGATTCTGTAGAGGAAAGTGGTCTCTGGGATGGGTTTCCCATTTTTACCCCGTCCTGTGCTTACTTCAGAACCCAGCAATGGGCTATAAATGTTTCAAAAACATATTTTAGCATTTTTTTGCTTACAAATTTAATGAGAAAATAAATTGATAAAAAAACTCACTAGAAATTAAGACAGACATCAACATAGCTCTGTGATAAGTCAATTTCATCGCTCTCCCCACTTGTTTTTCTTTTGGGCTTTTCCTCTACTTCCTCATCGCACATTTCTCTTTTACACAACTCCACATAAGAAATGCTCTGATTCAATGCCTCACTCATTGCCATCGGCGTTTTCTTGTAAACTTCCATCAAACAACATTTTCCACTGTTAGATTTTATGTCCAAATCAGCTTGATTTATTATCAGCTCTCTAACAATCTTTGTTGCTTCATTGCTAGCAGCGAGATGCAATGCAGTTTCATTATTGTGGTCAACGGCATTAACAAACTTTCGTAATTTTTCAGTTCGCTTCTCAGCGTCAACTGTAAGTGCGCTGCATTCCAATAGTAATCGTGTGCATAGTAAACCCTTTTCGACGTTTCCAGTGATAGCGGCATAATGTAAAGGAGTCCTTCCGAGACATTCGTCTTTTTCCAGTGGACAATATCTGGCTTGGGCAGGGACTAGGATTATTTTTCCGCTGTTAAGTTTAACAGGTACTTTAACTGGTTCTGCAGGACCGGCTTGATTTTCTTGTTCTTGTTCGTTTGTGTCCCCATCCTCGTCTTCATTTCTGTATTTGCTGCATTTATCCAAAAGTTGTTTCAGGATCGGGAATTTCCCCAATCTTGCAGCGTGGTGAATAGGATACCTTGCAAGACAGTCGACTGTACAACGGTGAATTGGCTTGGCTTTTTCGCTGCCCATGTTCAGCAAAATATGTTTACTGCATTTACCCATGTTTGATAATGTGGACGGACTGCGGGGAGGAACGAGCGTGTGGGAGGTGGAAGTGGTGCTGGTGTCACTGCTGAATGAAGAATTCCCTCCCGAATCGCTTGTCAAACGTTGCCTTTCAGCAGCCTTGGAATCTTCAAATAAATTACTCATTTCGAAATGTCAGGTAAAAAAAGAACTCGTGACGATGTGAAGCATGGCAAGAGTTTGCCACAAAACCTTTCTTCGGTCTGACTTGAATTTCCACGATAGCACACTAAAATAACGTTGAGTGCTTAATCGGCGAACTTCAAAGTGTTGAAATGAAGAAATTTGAGAGATGTGTTGATGCACAATAACTTGTTAATTAATACATTTGCTTGTTCTGGAAAATTAAGTCAATTTAAGGTGGAATGATGTGTGTATTTGATCGAGATAACTTTTAAAACAAAAGGAATTTTATGATAAGAGAGATAAGAGTAATTAAATATTTATTTTACATACTACTTTTATTGGTATGAAATGTTTTATTTGATGTAGATAACATTACGATAACAAAACGTTGGAATGAAATTATGGAATTTTGGTTGCAATGCAAGTGCAATTATGTACCATTAATTGATTTGCTGTGTCTTTTCTTGAACTTGACATTTAAATTCAAAAACAAATTATCTATGCACGTTTTTACTCAAAAGGTTTTTTAAAGTTATTCAGTTCAATTTCAAGTTTAACGTCATCGGTGGTGGTGTGGTCTTGTGATTGAATGAACACACTTTACAAATTTATGGAAAAAATGAGGACCGGTTTCATGACTAATTTGATAAAAATCAAATAATTTCTTGTACCAGTGAAGCAGCAAAAATGAAGCGAAAGCAAAGTTCGTCCTCTTATGACACTTGCAAATGATTGAATGCCCACAAAATTTCAGATCCTCATCCTTTTATACTCGAATGGAATTTAGCATACGATTTTTTAGCTTCAAAACTTTAACCCTTTTGCCTTCTAGAGATACGTTTCACCCGTTTGTGGCATGTAATAATGATCATAACAAAAACCACTACCACAAATCATGCAAAATAGAATGGCGACGCACACCACAGCATGCTAATTTTACTTTAAACGTTAGTATTGCTGAATGTGATGACTTCTAAAAAAACGTTTGGCGAATTTAATTCACACATTCATAATCTGTAAATCATTTGACTGCACTAAATATGTCAGGTGTATTACTCTCAAGATCAATGCAAAATGTACCTTATGAAAATTGTTTTTAGAAGTGATGAGCAGAAACAAAAGTACCAAGTTGCATGTCTCTTTGGAACTGTGAAGGCATTTTCTGAAAAGATTTTTTTATTTACCCGTTCCCGTATTCGTTTGTTTGCATGGTATGCCATATATGGAACTTTCTCGATATAATTATATTAGGATAATTATTTATTCAGAGGCGATAAAACATAATCTGTTTACATTTCACCTACACCTTTGAAAATTTCATCTCTGTCGGATATGAGATAAGTATGTATGTGTATTTTAGAGATTATGATGACGTACAAAGCAGTAGTAATTTCATGTTATATGATTATATATCTAGCAAAACGTGCTAATGATATAATTACCATCCGAGAGTCGCATAACTCATCTTCACAGCTATAATGTGAAATGTACAATGCTATACATTCTTAAATTGTCGTCGGTGCAACTTGGTGACAAAAGTCACAAATGGGTTTAAAAAACCATTAGCCAATTCAGTCTATGAAGAAGATTAGACGGTGGACGATGACTTCAGCAAATAATGTTGTCTGCAATGCAATGGACCGTAGTCGCAACTTTACATTTAAAACGTGTTTATGTACGCATGTAAATTTTGTCATCTCTCGTATTTTTGTTGTACATTTTGAGAAAATAATGACTTGTAATTTTACACATTGTCCGACAGAATTTCAACAATAGCCATTATTTAAATGAGTGTCAATAATAGCTTTGTAAAACCATGAGCTGCGTGTTCCTCTTTTATCTTCTTGTTCTTAATGACTTGTCATCATGATGCCAGTTGCAATTACCTATCCACCTAAATGATGCATGATTTGCAGCTCACATACAGCATAATATTGTGAATTTCAAGTTTTCATGAAAACGTTTTGATCTGTGAATGACGTATATTTTTGTGTGTGTATAGTGCAAGAAAAGCTCTGCGGAGGAAAATTGTTTTTACAAAAAATAGTAAATTATGCCCAATTATATATTAATTACACATGCATCAATGACGTGTTCTATGTTTTAAACTAGACAAATATTAACAAAATGGATTCTAAAACGTATGCACAGTGCACAGTATTGCACAGGATAGGTCAACAACTTTTGAAATAGGTAATTGTTTGCTCAATATGTTTGTTTCTCCTCTTCATTCCCATCCGGTGAAACTGCCTTTACCTTCCATCAGTAATAATATTGTGCACACCATTCATGTATTTTAAATGTTGAACTTGATCACAAATAGAAAAAAAATTATGCAGGTAAATAAAGTAATAAAATATAAAATGTAACTTAAAGTGAAGACATCAGTTAAAAATAACTTTTTGGAAATTACGACGTTAGAATAGTTTTTATTTTTAATGATTGTAAGGTAAATCAAAGTAACGCATATATTTAGTATGCATATATCACATGAAAAACAAAATCTATAACCTTTTCTGAACAAAATATTGACAAATCAATTAACTAATATGACTCAAAATACACAACGGATCGGAATGTTTCCAGTCAGAATGTCGAGTCTTGTATTTGACTAGTACAAATAGACTAATAATCTCATATTTTAGTCAACTCGGGAAATTTTATCTTGCGCACAAGATATTTCGCAGCAGCCTGTTTGGCTTGCTTTATGGTTGTTCCGACCCCACGAACTAAAGTGTTGCAGGAAGGCACTTTCAAATATACAACTTGAAATCTGGGCGACTGTGTAGACTTTTTGCTGTTTGGATTGGCGTTGTTGCTGTCCTTGTCAGCCGCGGAGGGTTTAACAAATTTCACCTTTCCAGGGAACTGTTCATATAGCTCCCGTAACGGGGACTTGGGAATACATTTGGAAAATTCTTCTACAAAATACAAATTATTAAAAACTCTTAAGAACCCGCAAAACAAAACTTCCTTTTAAAAATCATTTAAGCATATAGCATATACATACCCAATTCATTTTTCATTAGCCTGAAGAAGATCTTCCAAACTGTATCAATGGACATTCCACTATCTACATAGACAGCACCCGCAAGGGACTCAAATACGTCCCCTAAAACCTTTGGTACGTCAATTTCTTGAACCGTGGGACAGTCGTAATCGCTCAATAGCTTGCACTACAAAATCACATGAAACATGAACAATCAAGCAATTTTCTATGCAAATTGAGATGACATATAATTTTAAACGTGTTTTGCAAATGCACAAAATAAAAGTTTATCTCTCTCTACTTACCGGGTCCGACACTTTGTGACCATTATCTTCTTGATATGCGACGAATTGATCGATGAAATGTTTTAGCGGTTCACTGTGGTACTGCAGAAATTTGTGAAATTCATATCGCACGGCGAGTGAGGCAAAGGTCACATTGTTAACCAAAGCTGCCCGAAGGTCGGTAATTTTGCCAGGGTCGGTGAGACCAGTTTCTTTCAAGATGTAATTTGTCACCACAAAATCTGTTTAAAGAATTACATAGTATGTACCTTTAATTAGAAGCATGAACATGGTAAATGGGAACAGTTAATTTTAATGAAGTTAAAAGTTTCTTGAAACATTTTGCTTACCAAGGATTGCATCTCCCACGTACTCTAGCCGTTCATAACAGGGAGTTATCCTGTTCCCCATGTAAGTCGGATGAGTCAGTGCTTCCACAGCCAACCATGGATTTTTGAATTTATATTGAAGGATGAGTTCGAGATCCCCTAGCATGGGTATTATATTTTGTTTGTGTAGCTTATCATAGTACTCAGATTTCACAGGAGACATTGTGGTCTTCCTGGAGTATTTCGTAGCACTCCCATCTTCCAATGGTCCTCGCATTCCAAGATAATCCATGACCCTGAACGCACCATCAATTCCACCATTCACGTAGTAGGCACCAATAATTGCCTCCATACAATCTGCAACACTTTTGTCGCCAATATGGGAATGAGTGTAAGTTGTATGGGGTAAAGTAATATGGGCAGCGCTTCTGGGTGAGGGGCTCGCTCTAAGCTTTTCAACGTGGTGTTCTAGAACCTCATTATTCTGCAGATCCGTTACCGACAATGACTTGAGCTCGTCGTAGTCCAGTCGCCTGGATAATACAAAATCAACCACGTTTTGCGGGATTGTGCATCCGGTCGGAAGCCAACTTTTATCTGGGATAAAGATACTTCCGCTCAAGATTCCCCCCAAATCATGCACCTTTCCTAACTGATACATGTGCAGGTTGCAAATCAGTTGCATTCTCAACTGCGTCATCTTTCCTTCATCCCATCTTGGATATGCATTGAATATGTGTAGACTGACGATCAACTTCAAAACAGAGTCCCCCATAACTTCAAGCTTCTCCAGACTAACGTTGTCTTGTGCGTTGGAAAGGGTAAAAGCTTCCATTAATGTTTGCATACTAGGCCCCTTCTCCAAAAAGAAATTAGTTTCTTTGTCAAATTCATACGACTTCACTTTGTCTATATCAACGAGGTTACTGCAAGCCTCTGATTTATATGTAGGCGGCTCAGGTAACGCATAAGTAGAATCCCTTATGGAATTCTTCTTTCTTTCTGGAGAATCGGGTGACCTGCGGATCATTTCCCAGTCCACAGTGAAAGGGTTTATACTTTCCAAAAGAACAATCTTTCGTTTCTTCTTTTCTTGTACGGGCCGAGAGCTCTCTTCTACGACAGTGTTCACTTGCATACGCTTCATTGCCGCTTCAATGCTTTCACTATCCTCCCCATCATCCTCATCATCGTCTTCATCACTATCCAAAATCTCATCCTCTTCGGAATTCACACTCCATTTAAAATACTCAGCTACGTTCAGCCTAAACTCGTTGGCTTGTAGTAAACGGTACATTCTGTGGAGAATGGAAGGAAGAAACTTCCCCTGAATATACATACTTGCTGGAAGTAGATGAATGTTCATTAATTCTGGAATCATCCTCAGAATATTTTTAGACTGCTTTTCCTTCCTTAGCTCGTAGCTGTCGACTTTCTTGGTCAAAAAGTTTAGCTGTTTTCCCATGTCTTTACAGAAGATCAAGGGGAATTTAGGATGAAATACGGAACCAATAGTAGTATATTTCTGAACGTAATAATCCTCAAAGGTGCGGGCTTTTGATAGGTCGTCAAAAGGAGATTGAGCATCTACGTCCATAACACTCAAGGAACAAAGGTATTCGGGCTTCTCCTTTACATCATCCTTGTACCAAGGAATCAAAACTTTGTTCTCATAGTTCTTCGAATGGAACTCCATTTTTTTCCTCTCCTGAATGCTCGGTGGGGAAAGTAGGTGCTCCTCGTCATCCAAATTCAAAAGACATTGAACCAACTGCCAATCGATTTCGTATGTCCTTTTGACCAGGTCTTGAATTAACGGTGCTATTAAAATGGGCGGTTGGGGATCTGATTTGAGTACAGAGTTAATGGTGTTGAAGATGGAGCGTCTGAGAAAACCTTGAAAATTTACAAGTGACTCGATTTCGTCGTGTGAAAAAGTTTGAATTTTAAGCTGGCATTTCTGAATGGAAACTTCAAAAGCTCCATAGCTTGCATTCAAAGTAAACTTTGGCAGCCCCTCAAGCTTTGCATTTGTGATGATAGCAAAGTACTGTCCATATTGATCAAAGTTGTAAAGGCCCCTGTAGTTATTGTCGCCAGCATACTTGGTCATTTTTATCCGGATCTTGTAAACCGTCGAATTGGTTTCTGGGCTTATGGGCGATGCTGTTGAAAATATTGACGGAACCTTCTTGGGATACCACTGTGTTCTTTTCTTGGTGCCAATTTTGGAACTTGCAGTTTTCTTCTCCTCCTCTAATTGAACTTTCAAATCATCCAAAAACTGACATTTGAAGTTTTCAATGCTTCTGGCTTTCGGCAACAGATTCTCCGTCAACTCACCCGCTTCCCATAACAGTTTACAGCATTTTAAATAGGCTGCCCTTTTGGCTACCGTTTTGTCCGGCATCCAGTCTCCTTCCACAACATCTCTAATTGGTGACATGATTGGTAAAAGCACCCTGGCCTTGAAATACTTTTTGTTATCCTTTTCGGAAAACTGCTCTTGCTGCCAAGCCGTCGGGAACAAGGCGGCTATTTTGTCACATGATAGCGCATTGCAATATCTGTGAACCAGGGATACTGCATCAGTGGCAGTTATCATGGGCCCATTAGGATCTCCACTTGGATTGAATGGCGGAATCATATCGATTTGAAGTTCTACGTCCACCCCATCCTCGTCATCGCCCACATGGGTTGCCTTTTCTGCTAGCGTTCTTGACAATACCTTGCTGTAGATATCATAACCGTTAATCTTGGCTACTTCTTTGCCTTGTTCTTCCATATCAATCAAAGCGTAGCAAAGCGCGCCCTTCTTTCGTGCTCTTCCTAAAGACTGAATAAATGAAGGATATGACGTAATTGAATCCAATCGAATAACTAAATTGCAGGCTGGTACATTCAATCCTTCCTCCACAACTTGCGTCGCCACCAACAAGTTGAGTTCTCTCTTGTGAAATTTGCTGACTATCTGAGTCTGCATTTTCGCAGTAAATCTTGCCAGCTCTGTATCCCCAACAATGGTCGAATGTCCAATCATTACTTCCGGTTTGAGGAAACCTAGTTCATCTGGCCATGTCTTCGCAGCTTCTTCCAAATACCATCGCATGACTTGGGCAGTTATTCTCCGCTGGCAAAATATGATTCCACACAGCTGGTTTTCGGTATCATATTCAGCGTTTCCTGTGGGTCTTTTTAGTAAATACCAATACTTTAAGTTTTACGCTGTGCTATTTTGTTCCTTTGTAATTTAAAATAGGTTTACTTGAATACCTTTTCTCCTCCAGAATTTTCCAAACCTCTTGAACCTTCTTGGAGACACAGTAACGTACTTTATATGCTTCAACTGTCACCTTTCTAGCACGTGCAGCTTGTTTGGCTTCCCGATCCATGAGTACATCCAATTTCTTCATAAATTGAAAAAGATAGGTTTTTGCTGACTCAAGCAACATTAATATAGTGGGATCCTGATCATGTATCCGATCCGAATCTTCAGTATTTGCCCCGTTGTTAGTTTGAAAGTCTATATCCTGAATTTGCTGAACCAAATATACTATCTTCAGGGTAGTCGCTAATTTACAGCAGTACGTACCTGTTGACAAAATTCAATATGCACTACAAATTATTAGTTTTTGAATCTCGGTTTGATTAAGAGAAAATCAAAAACTTACCAAGTTCTTCGTACGTTTTCAACAAATCCATTAAAAACGACTTGAGAGTCTTCGGAACTCCTTTATCTTTATTGTAAATTTGTTCCTCGGATGTTAGTGAAGGATGGTTGATCCTCTCAATTATGGAAACTTCGTCCTTTGTCCCAAAATCTCTGGGAAGCTTTTCCAGTAATTCTAAAAACTGGACTATGTCTTGACAAACCGGGTCCTTTAACATCTTATAGTTAGTCTCATAAGGAATGATCTTAACTATGCCACTGGTTGACTTTCTACAGAAAATGATAATGTTTTAAAATTCGTAACCATTTTCAAGTTAAGAGCCAGCCTCTAGTTTAAATTGAACTATTGTAACAACATGAATTTACTTTAAAACTTCTTCGTAGTTTCGATGTGTAACTGCTTTGCAGCATAATCGTTTTTCAATGTCGGAGACATCCGATGGAATTTTATCCGTTTTTGATTGTCCCTTAATGATTGTGGCTGTTAAACCAAGAACCTTCGGCACGCTGGAGAAGCCTTGAAGTAAAAGGCGTTCCCCATAAAGTCCCATCAGAACAGCCATCGGATGTTTTTTCTGGGCATGGTGGCATTCGTCTAGAATCAGCAACGCTATCTGGTCCCACTTAATAAATCCTTTCGTAATCGCATCCAGAACAATCTGGGTTGAGACGACCATGATCTGAAAACAAAAGACACCAAGTTTAACAAAAGCCGAAACAAAAATTTCAACACTCAATTAAATCTCTGCTTTGGGTCGGTAACTATCTTACATGGCAGGCGCTCAGCACTTCATTCCATTGCTCCTGTGACCAAATGTCCACATTCAGGTCACCAGTTATCGCTCTAACTACTTGATCGTCTTTGACAGTCGTACTCGCCAGATTCTGGGAGAAATACTTAGCTTGCTGATTTACGAGAGGGACGTTGTTTGCTAGAAATATAATTTTCTGTTTCTTCCTGCAAATAAAATAAGGCATGTTAATTACTTGGTGTACAACGGCCAGATTTTTACAAATTCCAAAACTAAAATTACTCTATTGCATCATTCAGCATATATCTTGTGAGCTCCAGGGCTATGTAGGTCTTCCCCGAACCCGTTGGTAGACAAATTATGATATTTTGATGTTTGGCCAGTTCCAACAGCTCTTTCTACAGATTTAAAGTAGCTTTGAATTGCCTAATTTCTGTGCAACATATCGATCTAAACTCACAACATTAACTTATTTCTCACCTGATAAGGCCTGTCTTCCACTTCCTTCATCTTATGGTAATCACCATCATCCTCCTCCCTCTCTTTCCTTCTTTCAGCTTTCTTCAGTTTTGCTTTGGCAGCCACTACAAGTAAAACAATGACACAAATGAAATGACCATCGTCACACACACAGTCAAAATACTTAAAGTTAGGTTATCATCATAATTCATCTAACCTTTTGCTAAACGATCCTTCAAAATCTCTTCATCCCCCGACTGGCAATCGTCTGAGTCACTCATGTCAACAGGTTCCTTCATTGCAGCGGTCAAAAGTTGTCTCGCATCTTGCGAATCCACTGCCATTTTTCTTCTTTTCCTTTCACAAAAGCGCGTTTAATTGCCCTTCTAATTGACGTATGCTACGACAAGAAAATTAAACTGAAAATATAAAATATTTAACCGGATCCAAAAAAAATCCTAATCTCTATCGGGAAAACTTTATTGGGTAGAATCAGGCAGTATATTTATCACAGTCTGTTATAATGGCAGTACTGCCAAAACCAGTCAACTAAATCATGTTCGAGCAAAACTTATATTTTTAACCCTTCTTCTACATCTCCTCCTCCACCGCTGACTATGACTACAGAGATCAATTTTGACAGCAGCACAAGTGCGAGCAGGAAAAACGTTTCAACGTTTGTTTTCGTTTTTTCTTGAGCTGTTTTGCTCTCACATGTGCATCACGTCACCTCATCTCATCATGTGGGTGAGATACATTTAGTTTTTTATACTGACCAGTGTAGGTAGACTTAACGTGGCATACCTGTATAACGCTTTTAATGTTTTAACCCTATCCATTCTGTGCGTGCAAAAACAAAGTATACACTTCGTACACTACTCTGCTCACAATTTTTGGTTCATACATTTCTCTACTTTGTTCATGCGTGCGTGGGTGTCTGAATGTCAGACTCTGAAAGCCATGAGATGAGTGAATATTTTTGTGTGCAAGAAAGATATCTTTAAACTATGATGATGCATTTAATTAAGGTTGAATTATGTATTTGAATAAAAAAATAGGCATTTCAGCACAATATGTAAGTCAACTCGAAAAGAACAGATTTATTTACTCATTTCTCCATACAAAATGAAATTCCTCAAAAAAACAGACAAAAAGGTAGATTGAAACAAAACTACGAAACAGGATCAGACAAAAAAACAAGTCTTCTTGAATTTGCCAACTTGAGACCACATCTTTTTGGCAAAATGGAATGCATCAGTCATCCAGTCCAGTCATCCTTCACGACTTCAAATAATCCTCATGTTTTTGAGTTTTGGGAAGTAATCGTCAATGCAAGTCTTCCGCTTGGCTGGAGCAGGTGTCTTTTCCTTCTCCACATTCTGTAGAGAAACGATGATGTCGGTGTCCATCTCATCAGATTTGCTATTACCAGAAGACGAGGACTGCTGCTGCTGCTGGGCAATGTCTTGGAAAGGCACTTCCGGTTCTGCGACAACAACTGCTTCCTTCTTTTCCGATGGATTTCCATTCTCCGCATCACCAATTTTCTCGGTCCGGATAATCTGCGTTTCTCCAGTTTCCTCGGAGGAACTTGATGCATTGTCAAGATTGTCACTGGTGGACATCTCTATTTCCCCAACTGTTGATGATGCCTGTCAAAATGAGAACAAAAAAATAAAACAAT
The DNA here is from genome assembly GCA_034693345.1 of Entomobrya multifasciata. Taxonomy (NCBI): domain Eukaryota; kingdom Metazoa; phylum Arthropoda; class Collembola; order Entomobryomorpha; family Entomobryidae; genus Entomobrya; species Entomobrya multifasciata. The sequence continues at coordinate 18,890 of JAQFXM010002142.1, forward strand.
AAATTACTTTTTCATAATAGCAGTATGCTAATTAAATTATTACAAAAAATTTAAATTTTACCTCATCATTGTCATCAAGGGATTCATACTGCACTAGCTCTACAGTCTCTCCATCAATGGCCGGAACGGGAGACTGTCTGATCGCCTCTGGCTGAGGAACTTCTTCCGGACTTTCAGCTTCATTCACTATTTCCTCTGGAACCTCAACGACCATTGGAATTTGTGCTTTTTCCTCTGGACCTGGACCTTCAATGACCATCGGAACATCTGCTATTTCCTCTGGACCTGGACCTTCAATGACCATCGGAACATCTGCTTTTTCCTCTGGACCTGGACCTTCAATGACCATCGGAACATCTGCTTTTTCCTCTGGACCTGGACCTTCAATGACCTTCACAACTTCCACCGATTGCTCTCGGGACCTGTCCTTCGGACCTGGACCTTCAATGACCTTCACAACTTCCACCGATTGCTCTCGGCACCTGTCCTCTGGCCCTGGACCTTCAATGGCCTTCAGAACTTCCACCGATTGCTCTGGGCACCTGTCCTCTGGAGCGTCCTCCAATTCTTTTAGAGCTTCCAGCAGTTGATCTAGAATTCCCTTTACTTCCTTTGGAAGTTCGACTAATTCTTCTGGACTCTCGTTGCCTTTCTGAACATCCTCTTCCAGCAACTCATCTGGACGCTGTGTGATGTCTTCAGCTTCGACCATCTCAACAGGCAGCCCAGCGTCATTCTGAGCTTCCATAATTTCGCCTGGATTCTCATCGTCCAATGAAATTGTTTCAATTTCAGCTTCCTTTTCCTCCGTTCCCTCCATTTTAGACTCGAATCCACGAACCTTCAATCCCGAATTAGCAATAATCTAAACAAAATTATAAGAATTCATACGATTATCCACTTTTTAAAATATCAAACAAACCCGTTTACTTTAAATGGTTAATTACAACTATTTGTATTTACCTGACTCAAGTCATCAGTAATGCCAAGCCATTTCCGCATGTGTCGTGCAGGCACCTGGATACTTTTGGCTAGTTTCTCAATTGATTCTGCACTTCCGAACTCGGCAGCCTTCTCCCCAGATAAGACTTTTGTCATTTTCGCAATTACGATTTTCTTGCGATTCTCAGTCAATGTGTGCTTTCCAGCTCGTTTTGATCTGACTTTTGGAGTGGAACTGGTTTCTGGAGTTGCACTGGTTTTTCGAACCCTCTGAAAAACATAAAATTAGTTAATTATTTTCAAAACCTTGTTTTTTTGTAAATTTTTACCAATCAATCAGTGCGACACTTTAAATTGAATGTTTTACCTTTTTCGTCTCCTTTTTAGGATTTTCAGTCTGAGGTACGTCCAGCCAAGTCCGAATTTGATCTTCGGAAATTGTCAAATTGATAGCAATTGTTCGTCCTGGTTTTTCAGTGGCAGGAACAACTGCTTTCTCACATGTTGAGGTAGCAGCGCATAGTTCCGTTCCCGACTTTTTCAAGATGATGTCCACCTGCTTGGCAGCTTCAATCTCCATCAAAGCGGAAGCGGACGAGCAAGGCTTGATCTCAATGGAGGCCTCCGTTGCTTCAAAAGTATACTTTGGCTTCTGGTTGCTGTAAAAAATACCAAAAAAGATTAGTTAAAAGTTTGAATCCCAAGAAAAATTAAAGATTAATATAATTTTAAAAATTTGTAATAAATACTACTTACCGAGTAGATCTTTGAGATTTGGACTTGTCGGCCATTTTGCTGGTGTCCGTTGATTAGCTTCTTGAAAAAACAGTCCCAGTGACAAACGCTAAGAGCGAAATTGGCAAATTCTAAGCTCTTTTAGCAGCAACTTTGGAGTCCAAGGAAAATGTCTTCAAATCAACCAGTCAATTTCCAAAGAAGAAATTTAAGAACGAACTTGTTCTTTTAGCGGTTTTAGGTTGAAGATGTTAGCAGTTAGCAGGATGAGCACTTAAACTCAAATAATAATTTGTTCAGTGGAAGAAGCTGTTTATATACTCTCCCTGAAACAAAGAAAGTTCTGTTTTTGATTTAGAAAATTTCAAAGTATTTTCAAAACTGGAGATAACATTGTTTAATGAATTGATTTGCATATTTCAAATGAATTTAATAGTAATTCATGATTTTTGAGATTTTTTCAATGAATTTTGACTTCCGGTTTGAGACAAAGCATTTGAACTTTGAACTTTAAACTATCTTTGTTCTAGTGGAGATTTCACATTCGAAAACTGGACAAAGTCCATTAAATTTATTTTGAAGCAAGCCGATATCAATTTAAACCGGAAATAGTGCAAAGGTCAAACTTGACTTCAATGACTGTTGACTTCAATGCGTCACAGGCAAATGTAAACTCAAAAGATTCATGTCATGAAACATTATGAATGTTTTTATTTTGATAAAATCTAACAAATAATTTTTGTCTTTATCAGAAATACTTGAACTTTTTTTCAATTTGGAACTAATTTTTGGAGATTCTTTTCAACTTGAAAACTATTTTTGCATAAAAATGACCAATTAGTATTTCATATCGGACAATATATATTGCAGTACACCTACATAAATGGACTTTTACTCAAGTTAGTTCATTCAGTAATTATGCATCGCAGGAATGACTAGTTGATTGTCTGGTCGCTTAATTTTTGATATTAGTGCTTTACTTGAACTCTCATAAAAATATGTAAACTCTCCTAAACAATATTTAGCAGTGCATAGGTTGAATAATTGTAGAGAATGATATTAATTGACTAGCACAAAAAAAAATTAGAATCAATCAAGACAGCATTGATATTTTCCGATCTGACATTGAATTTTAATGTAACTTGTTGTGACACTCAACATTTTATAAATTAAGTCTATTTTTTCTATTGAAACCAAATTGAAAAATATGACAAATATAAATGAACTGTTATGCATATTAAGAAAGAGTGATTGAGGATAAGATATTCTTTTTTAAATGAATGTTATGAGTTCCGTTCCAGATAGATGCAATATTCATTAAAAAGAAACTTAATCAATTATCATAATCAATAATCATGCATAATTTATGCCATTATTTTTGTATTTGATTTGATTCAATGCAATAAACTTAACCCTAAATCTCGTCATAATTTGTGATGATTTAATGCATGATGTAATGTATTGTATCAGTATCTTTGATTTGTAGTTTTTACACAAACGACCATTATAAAATAATTTTAGCCCATAAAAATAACCTTAAAATCATGTTTTGAAAAGATTTGCAATTGTTCCGTTATCTTTTACCCCAACTTTTGAATAGCGTCAATCAATGCATTGGGCAAACTAGGCAATTGAATTTGTGGTATTTTTAGCAAATCTCCAACGCCTAAAACTCCAGCTGGTGTGGAAGGCGTAGGTGGAGGAGCCCTTGGAGTGCTACTTTCGCCATTTTTTGTTGGGTTTCCTTTAAATTCATGACGAGATGTAGTTGGAGATAAGGTAGTTGTTTGGATTACTAGTGGGGATGGTTTCTTGGTTGTCGTAGTCGTTGTTGTTGTTGTGAAGACAGGTATTGAAGTGGTCTCCTCTTCCACATGTACATGTTCGGGAGACTGTTCCGTAATTGGAGTGCTCGTTGGTAGAACGGCTGGCGAAGTTGGTTCGCTGGAAGTGGTCAAAGGGGTAACTTCAGTTGTAGTTGGGGTCGTTGTGGGGTCACTGCTTAATTCCAATGATGTGTTATTCAATTTCTCAGTGACAGCAGCTACAGTGGTATCTGTTGCGTTTAAACTGACATTCATAGGGTCCTCTGTAGAATATGTAATTGGAATGGTGGTGGTGGTTGGGCTGGACACTTCTGAAACTGTTGTCTCATCTTGCCCCAAAACACCAGCTGCCAACATGATGGTGGATATTAACAGGAACTGTGCGTATAATTCAGAACATATGCAAATATATAGTTTTAATTTAACAGTTTTAAAAAAATATGTTTTTTCTTCTTAAACTCTTTTTTCTGATGTATTTACGCCTACACACGATACCTTAGGATTCTGCATACTACTGACTGACCAACCTTTTTCAAAAAGCAGCAAATTGTATTAGTTTTCCTGTAGAAAAAGGATAAAATTATGATGACACTTCAATAGAACTGTATAAGTCATAGTAAGAAAAATAGCTACCTTTATAGTAGTATATTCTAGTTCTGAAAATCTGAAAACTGATAATTTTTATTATAAAATTATAATGAAAGACTAATGACTTTGTTTTATGCTACAATGCGACACAAGACAACAACACATTAACCAAAAACAAGGAAATGTCATGAAGGAATACAAAGTCAAACATACAAAGTAAATGATAACATTGCATGTCTTGTGGTTTATGACTTGTCTAACGGCTAGTGAATTTAGGCTTATTTAAAGCTCTTATTTTGGACTTTTTATCGCATTTTACCAGTAACATGAGGAAAAATATGTTTAAAAGTCAATTTTCAAGATAATTTTATTGATTATAAAATAGGAAATAAGTTAATAACAGTAACAAAAGATTGAGTTAACTACTTAATTTAAGTGAAGTAGGTACATGGCTGTAAGTTAGATTTCTTTGGATCTTAATACAAGCTCTCCAGTATCTGCAGCTCCCAGAATCACTAACAATGGTCCTGGCTCAGTTATTGCAAGCGTTGTTGAATTGGATGGTGTTGTGATTGGATTTGATGAATTTGAGGTGGGTGGTAAAGATGTACTTATTTCTTCCAGTGACTTATTTCTTCGTCGTTGTTCTGCTGAAATACAATTCAATTCTTCTGGTTGTAATGCTGATGATGAAAAGGAGATTTTTACAAGGTCATCTCCGGCAATTGTTGATGTATTCAATAATGAAGGGCTTAATGAAGTGGCATCCAATTCTTCCGCAATTGATGTATTTTCTGTTTTATTTGGGGATAGGGTAGTATATTCCAAAGATTTCATAACCTCGCCCTCCCAAATAATGGTTTTTGGTGGTTTTTCAGTGGAATTTACAATATCAGCACTAGGCAGCTCCGTGAAATTTTGAATGGATTCCGTTGTAAGTTCTACTAGAAGGGACACTTGGGTACTATTGCTAATAACGGTAATTGTCTCGGATGTAGTATTGTCAATTACAATTGGTAGGTTGAGTAGTGGACTACCCACTTGATCGTCCATTACTTGCCCAGTTATTAGAGTAACAGTAAACAATAACAGAAGGGGACTTGCCAAAGTAAATATCTTTTTTGGTGTCATGTTGCAAATAAAAATGAAAGTTTTAAAGAAAATTATTTATGTAAAACTTCAAAAATTAAAAAGATGATCTATTTTGCTTGTTATAGAAGAATGCTATTGCGATTTGATGTCTGTTCATGTTTTGTACAACTGATTGGTTTATATATGAATTCAAGTTCTGCAATTTTTAAATTATGAAGGTTTCATTTTTATAGTATCAAAGATAATGATGGTTCTAATTACGATTTAATTAATGTATATTTTGTGTTTACATTCTGCATATCGTGTTTCTTTCGTTCCTAAATTGCAAGTTATCTCTAGCCAATAAATCAGTTTCGAATGTCATAAAACCATGTGCAAGGTGCGTGATTGCAGCTACAGTTTTACAAGCTGAATGGAAAAGTACTGATGAATTGAATGATGCATGTGGCATGTCATAACTTGCTCACTTTGCTGGACATAGTAAGATGCTTTAATTGCAAGAGTTAAAATTAGAATATGAAGATGAAATGAGTCAATGAAATATTTTTCAGATAATGAACATTTTTTATTTTATTTTTGAATATGCTTGCTTGTAAATCAGTACGTAAATTAAGTTACACACGTTTCAAAAGCGCGTGAAGTTATCGGTTAAATACAATGTTTCCGTAATAAAATATTAATTTTCGGATTTCATGAAGATGTGCCAGCATCATCGAATAAATGCGTAGAGGACCAGATCATTGATGTGTATTTAGGTATGTGGCATGATTAATAGCCATTGTCTGCTGGCGCTGCAGGTGCTGCATAAGAGGAACGAACAGCAGTGCGGACAGCTGGTGCTGAGTATGAGGAACGGGCTGGGGGCGCTGCAGCTGGGGCTGAGTATGAGGAACGAGCTGGTGGAGCTGCAGCTGGAGCTTCATAAGAAGGAGAAGGAGGAGAAGCAGCGGCATATGAGGATTTCACTGGGGCAGCTCTGGAATATGATGATCGTACTGGAGGGGCTGCTGGTGCTTCATATGAAGACTTGACGGCGGGAGCAGCAGGAGCCTCGTATGATGATTTGACAGCAGGGGCGGCTGGAGGACCATATGAAGCACGAACAGGAGCAGCGCGGGAATAAGAGGATCGAACGGCAGGTGCAGCTGGGGCTGAGTATGATGATCGTGCTGGAGGTGCTGCTGGAGCTTGGGCTTCGTTTGAAAAAGGTGCATCAGGGGCCTTGTAGGTTGACTTGACATCTGGGGCAGAAGGGGGAGCGTACGATGCACGAACAGGGGCAGCAGGGGCTTCGTAAGACGACTTCACTGAGGGTGCCTCGTATGAGGTTGATTGGTCAACGGGGTCTGCAGGGGCTTTGTAGGACGCTGCACGACCGTATCCAGAACGAGCAGCAGGCGCATGTCGAACGGCATAACGCATTTGTTGAGGGGCTGCGGGAGCATATGAGGATCGTGCTGGTGGAGGTGCAGGGGCTCCGGCTCCATAAGCGCTACGACGGCTTCTAGTATGGGTATTGGCTTCAGGTTTAGCATGAAGAGTTTCATTCTTCGCAGTGGTTGTGGTATTCTCTGGCTTGACATCCCTTTCAGTTAGGAGGACAACGTCACCTTCACCATTGTGTTTCGCCTTCGCCTTGTCACATTCCTTTCCTTCAGCGTTTCTCAAATGTTCCTTGTGTTCACCATGGGCTGTTTTGTTCAGGGACAAGGTAGAGTTGCTCAATTCAACAGTGGCGTTTTTAGTTTTAAGCTCGGCCTCTGCGTTTCTGGCTGCCAATTTGATTTTTGGAGAAATGGTCTTGGTCTTGTTCGATGGGGCAGTAGAATTGTCCAAAAGGTCATGATGAAGTATGGTTTCCATCAAAGCGGTGTCATTCTGAAGGGGGACAGTTTCGTTGAACTTGGGAACTGTTTCGTTGACCTTGGGCTCAAGTTCTTTTTCAGCTGCACGATTCATAAGACTGAGACTGGGAAGATCTGAAGCTTTTTCCATGGTTGGTTCCAAACCTTCAGGCTCTGGGAAAATGTCATCATCCAGAACCATGGCTTCTTCCTTCAATCTCTTCATGTTAATTGCAGCAATTGCACGTTTTAACATAGCAGATCCAGTGGAGTTGATAGGTTTCTTGATATTATCCATCTTGTCATGGGAGTCAGACTTGGCGGACACAGACATGGATATGGAATGATGCTCATGAGTCTTGCCATCAACAGCAGCTTCAGAGTGATCATGGTCTTCATGAGCAGTTTCGTTCTTGGGTGGTAGAACATCACGTCTGGAAGGCTTCTTTGAGTTGTCTTCTGCGGGCATCAAGGAGTCAGATTCCAGACTGGGAAGGCTATCCGCATCTGCCTTCATTGTGGCATTCATTGGGGCTGTTTCCAGTGGAACTGCATAAGCACAGGAGACCACGAAGGCCAACGCTACAACAAACTGTTTAAAGAAAATCACAAATAAATTCAGT
>JAQFXM010002143.1:0-26509 GCA_034693345.1 Entomobrya multifasciata
TTGTAGTACGAAGTCGATTGCCGCCTGTAGTAGTAATTTGTAACAAGACGGAGCTGGGTGATTTGCAGGAGAAAGTAGATTTAGCATAATTATTACAGTTTTCTCTTTTCTCGTGACTCCTCCACCCTCCAAAATACCCTCCTAGACAAATCTCCCGTTACAACACTTAAATGTAAATATAAGAAAAATATCATACAATATATTATTTACACGTTTAAAACACCTAATTTTTACCTTACATTCAATACAAATATGTAATATAATACACGCATGTATTTTGTTTCTAGCAATATGTTATATATTTTGTTTGCAAACCTTTTGAAAACAGTTGTGTTTAGGTACGTTTACATATACACAGCACATATAATATTCGCTTTATTATATGCATGTACAATATTTTTGTTTAAACATTATTCATTCGTTCTCGTACAAAATTTTCTTTTAAGCCTACTTGATACGAACTACTTTACATTGTGATTTTAACTACAGTTTCGCCAAACTATTTATTTATGCACTCTTGTGTATTTGTGTATAGCACGATGAAAAAAACAAAGCAAACGAGAAATTAACATGCAAATGGCCACTTCTTCAATCGCGCACTCCTCAGCAAACTTGCACTTTTCTCTTCGGTCTCTTCTGTTCTTTTTGATGAAAGCAAGTGAGCAAGAATGAACATGGTATAGAATGTCATGCATACTTAAATACTCACTTACGCACAAAACTGACAGTGAATGTAATGCCTATGAAATTTAAGTTGCTTTTCCCGAGATTTTTTTTGTTTTTCCTAGAAAGCAACATAACTTATTCGTGTGCTTAGTTTCATTTTCTCCCATCTCCATCTTTACATCATGCATATTATTTTTCCCACTTCTTTCCAAATTCTCTGCGTTGTTCGTAAGTAAACTTATTAAATATATTATTTTTGTACAAGAAAAAGAAGAAACTCAAATGTGATTTTATATCCCTACATTTTCTTTTCAACATCTTGTGCTTTCTTGTGCTTATTGCGATGACTAGGAGAGAGATATAAATAAAATAGATCGCTTCTGTAATTAAAACTCAGTCCGATGATGTGCTTATTTTCTTATTTACACACAATGTTTAGAGAACTATTTATGTACCTAACCATATATCTCTAAATAAAAATGTAACCTTGTTGCGGCATATATAAAAGTTGCTTTTACCTCTCCGTTTAAACTTTATAATAAATTGAACGCATACTATTATTATGTAGCAATTTACTTTTACTTAAATTGGCCATATAAGTAAATTGGAGTGATGCGATGATAGTAGTGGTGGAACTTGAATACATTATTATTACATGCATACTCTTTCTAGTAGTGTTGTAAAAAGTAAAGTAATAAAAAAGGAAATAACAGCACTATTTAAATTTACATCAACAACATCATCATCCTTTCTCAACAAAAACACACACACGACACAAAAAAAATCTACTAAATGTGTGTGTGGGTTGGGGTAGCACAGAACGGAAGCCATTCATGTGTGAAATTTAAGTGTATAAAGTACTCCAACATTGAAACATGTAGTCAATTTACATTTACATAAAAATCTTTTTTTCTTTCTTATTTTCTTCTCCCTATCTTCTCACTTTCATCGTCTGTCGGCATCTTGTGTAGAGAGAAAAGCAGAGAGAGTTGTTTCACACATTGTCTTCATCTCAGCACCTACTTCTTTTACGTTTTGCAAAGTTCTTTCACTCTTTCTGGTTCATTTAAAATGCATGTTTTGTAACTTGTCTGGCTGTATTCAATTACACAGAGAGAGTATTGTTTTACATGCATTTCCACTATTCCCTCTACACTTTGTGCTCTTGAATAATATAATTACTTTCTCGGATTTCTTTTTCAGATTGTAATTGAGAGAAAGAGGAATATTGTATACTTTATTTTGCTACACATGATGTCTGTTTAGTATGTCGAGAATAACTACATTCTTAAAGGTTGTGTTGAAAGATGTATGCGTATTGCGTATTTACTCCCACTTTTGTAATTGATAGTTTCAAATTCTAATACCTTATTTGAGTTGCCAAAAAACCTAAGCCTTGAGATATAATGTGTATTCCTAGTAAAGTAAGTGAATTATGTACTGAGGATAGCATTTACAAAATTATTTACACTTTTCCTTCAAAATTAATTTGCTACCCACACCTCACAATGATAACATTTTCACATGTTACACAATACAAACAATTTGGAAGAACATAAGAAGAATTTAGATATGCGCACTTAAACCACTAAAAACAAAGAAAATTTATGCTTTTTGGATAGAAACTCTATTTCATAACTTTACATATTATTAACCTTGAAGCTAGATAATGTATGTGTGCAATGTACACCACCCGTACTATTTACTTTCTAAAGTTTATGAACAACTGGTTTATAAGAATGTCATTGTTATTACTTAAAATTATGTGTACTTTAATATAGTAGCAAAAGTTTTACGTAACGTACATACACATAGCATTATTTATTTTTTGAAAGGTATTTGGTGTTACACAAACTTATAGACATAACATAACCTATGTAAATGCATATTATATCAGTATTAAATTTTTCACTCATTCCGAAAACACATTAATATTAGTCTGTTTTTAATTATTTTTAAATATAAAAGTCGCTTAAGACGTCTTTCTCTCTATGTCAAAATTAACGAATTTCTCTTGAGGAAAGCGCTTTGTCTCATCTTCATCATCATAATTACTTATTATGATACTGTATCATACAACAAATTACCAATCTGCGTCATGGATCTATACCCTCGGGAGTATATTTTTTATAACAATAAGTCAATTTTTACGGTAGTATACGTATGTATGTCAGATAATAATATTCTGCATTCAATACACAGTTTAACCCTGCTGAGCATTCTGCTTCTCTACTACGCAATAAAAAACTATACTTTTACCCAAACCCAACGATCCATAATCCTTGCTTTTTCATCCTCGTATCATCATGTTGTCGTGCACAAGCAAATCTTATCACTCTTCATTTTTGGACGAAGAAGGAGAAAGGGGTACTTTTTATGTGGGGGCGGGTCATTCAGAATCCTTTATGGTCTTTGTGCCATATGATTATGGGGAATTGGTTTAAAGGGATGGGCTATCCATGTCCAGTGTGAAAATTGCATATTATGCGACGATGATGCCCCGATGGTTGTGTAAGGGTACAAAATCCAATTCCAACTGGCCATTTTCCAAATAGGTCACTCGATACTGTGTATACCTTGTGCGCGTTAGCAGTACCTGCAAACAAAGCAGAAAAACAAAATGAAACTATTTATTACAGTGATATTCTGTTGCATTGTGTACACATAAACTAACCAGGTGTAAATTTAAAACCTGTAATTATGATTTGTTAGATGTAAGTTTAAATGATGACAGTGTCGTGTGTTTTGTGGTAACATTTTTTTTCATGAAAGCTTATGTAATTTATAATCACTTTACTGGGCCACCCGACCATACCACACCACTATTGCAACAGTGTTTACATTGCAGCGAAATAGGGTTTTATAACGAGTTGGCATGTGTGTAAGCTTTATTATATCACCTCATCTTTAATCTCCGTCAAAAACCATACCCTATAATTTAGCACTTTCTCTCACTCAACCTTTCTCTAAGCACACAGTTTATGCAACGTAAGCATACCTACCTGGAAAACAATTTTCGAATTTTTTCAAAAGTAAATTGTGCAAACTTCAAAGAATCTGACAAACATAAATTAAGGAAATTGAAAATAAAACGTTCCGAAAAGTGAAATATGCATACTTTCATTATTCAAGGGTGAAATGAAGTACTGGGCCATTTTTGTAGTAATTTCTACAGCTTTTGTACCTTTTTAAAGAGCAAGAGTGAAACAAGTAATTGATTTTCACCTTGTTTAAGCGTATCAATCACTGTCTTGTAGAAAAAGACAGTTGGACATTATAATGCCAGCTTTATATTTAGCACATCATAGCAAGTAGGTACACTCTTTTCAGTTTTCGATGCGTTTCGCAAACCAGTATCCAGTATACCAACCAAACAAACTTTCTCCATAACACATCGTTCTTTTTGTGAGGTAGTTTAGTTTGGTTTTTGCTGATAAACACAAAGTGTTAAGTACACATGTTCACATTCCATTCCAATTTTATACCACGCATTTATGCTACCACTCAACTCGATCGACGAGCAGTCAAGTCAACCCACTAAGTCAGTCAACTCATGAGTCATGTCATGTGAGAAGAACAGAATAAATTATTGTGGGACCTCCCAAAATATGCTTTCCTGTTTCGCTTTGCTGCATTTGCATAAAATAAAGTGAATCGCAGGTAGTTCGACGAAATAGCATAGAGAGCAAATCAACTGCAGAATGTTATCAGTACACAGCCCCTTTTTCTTGAGTCCCTTGTGATTGTTTGATTACTTTTTCTTCTTCAAAAGATGTGGGTCAGGTGAATTCAGTTTGAACTAAATAATCGGTAAAAACCGGAGGTGGCCAATTGGACTTTCTTTCAATAGAAGTGCATTTTGTCATTTACTTTCCATTTTGCTACAAAAACTAGATTATAGATACCAGTCATGGTATAGTTATAGTCAACACTACGCTTCTATATTTTCTTGGCGTATTTTCTGCAAAATTCTCATATCTAATATAAAGTTTGCAGTTGAAAAGACTGGCAATGTTGATGAAGGTTATCGCTTTTCTGTGCAAAGGTATATGGTTTACCGTGTACCCTAAAAACATAAAGATAAGAAGTCTTTACAAAAGCTTGGCTTATATGTTGACAAACTCGATGTATTTTTCTATCAAAAATTTTCGCGTAGGTAGCAGAAAAAGGTGAGCTATGTGAAGTGAAATGTGATGATTACACTTTTCCTTCTCCTCGCAGTCCTCAATCCCTTCTTTTTTCATTTGACATGCCACATAAAGTAGTTTACAAGCTTTACAATATTTCTATGCATTGCAGACAGGACCAAACATTTTATATATAGATTTCCTTCATGCTACTGATTGTTGAATTGGAAAAATAACTGATAATGTTGAGTGGATATCTGCACTGGCTTGTTTATACCATGACAGGTAAGGCCTTGGGATGTAGATTGAGGTAAGCTTTAAGCTTGGTCTGCTGACTGTGAATTGATTTTTACGCAGAGACGTCAAGAAAGTGACTTGACAGACTTTGTGTGTTGTTTGGATGGATGGATAATATACTGAATGAAGAAAGGTACCAAGTCAAGCCAAAATGTTGGATAGGCGGACGTCTTTACAGTTAACTGGAGCCAGTGTCGTTAGTCACTTTATTCAGGGCTCCCTTTTTCATTTTCACATTTTTTCTTGGCAATGCATTTCGTTCCAGCGTGTCTAGTCTGCAATGCTGTAGGTTAGCTTTTCCAGAAACTTCATACATCGTCGAATGAATGAATGGGTAAGTCTGTGAATAACATGGAATCAATATTTTTATACCTGGACTGACCTGAGTCTTGGCCTTCGCAGTTGCAAAATACGTAAATACTTACATAAGAGTATACCCATGCCAAACTATCGGAATCTTCATTTGATCCAATATTTTTCACTAGTTACCTAAACCTATATTTTCAGGGCACGGTAGGAGTTTTCTAGAGAAATAGCTCCGGAAATTGAATTTTTTGTCTCCTGGAACAAGCGTGGTACCATATTACATGAAAAAGAATCCATGTAAGCTATATTCTTGTTTGGTTGCATTCATTCCACAATAACAGAAATATACAAATGAAAACGGAATCCAACTTGTGTTGTGTTGTGATTGAAAAAAATGTAATAAAAAAGAATGAGAAACGAGACAATTCAAAATATAAGTATAAATATCCTATCCAAACGTTGGAAATGATGTATTCAATATTATTTTTCCACTTTGTCTGTATTCCAATATTATAAGTATTTTGAGAATAGATTGAAATGAACAATAATGTTGACGACAAGAGCAGGGTAAAATCCGTTTTGTGCGTTAGATTTTTTGTAATAATGCCATTTCTCTTCAAATTTATTAAAATACACGTATGTATTATATATTATGCTGGCATCAGCGCAATATAATTTCATGCTGTTGTATAGAATTTACAATAGCAAAAACTTATTGAATTCTTAAAACATTTTTTCGGAATTCGTTCCTTCGTACCCTACTTATTATATGACTTTGTGTAGTAATGCATATTAGTTTTACCTTTCCTTTCAAAGTGACCTCGTGTAGTATTTTTTGATGGATTGTCATTGTCACAAATTTTCAAAGCAGTAAAATCATATCCCTAAATAAGTTTAGTGTTAGGTTGAAATTAACTGTGCGTGTATGCTTTTTCATAGCATGTACTTTACAGGTGTGTATTTATAGCGATAATTAAAGTCGTTTTTTATTTGCTCTACACACATTCAAGTTGCACCATGCCGTCTAAACTCGAAGTCAACAAGGTGGTCTTGCTTCTTTGTGATTATGTGTAAGTTAACTACATGGAAAATGACATATATATAAACATACACATAAATTTACATGCAAAGTCATGATGAATGGTTTTTTCTTCGTCGATTTCAGTTAGAGTTATGTTAGGACATAAGCCGTTTCGGTACTCAGTACATATATGCATAAATAGTTACGTGTTAAATTTACAGACGTATATCACATATGCTTTTTTGCAAAACGAAACTCATTATTATAAAAGTTGCTGCCAAAAAGAAAGGAACTAGGTAATAAGTAGTCGTAGTAGGGTAGTCGGTCTCGAGTAAACGATGTAAAATTGAAAAAGGTTGTGTAATATTTGATATTTTAGGAGCAGATCACGCGGGATTTTCCCTTGAATACTTCCAACCTCCATCCCAAGATTGACAGTTGACACGTTTCATAACATTTTAAACACTTGGGAAACGCGTAATTATTTCGTTTGCATTCTTGTAGCCCTCTAGCACAGAAATTTGATTGCGCTGCTTACAATATGATGGTGACATGATATTTTAACAAAAAAACTTTCACATCTATACGACCACATCTAAATGACTTGAAAATATATGTACATGAGAATTCAAAGCAAAGAATGACTTGATCGCAGAAATCGCAAATAGAACATAAAAAAGTGAAATGCAATTGGAGAAATACACACGCCCAATATTTGCATGCAACCTCAAAACCAAATGTATTCAGTAAACATTAAACCCATTTGTTTTCGTTTTGACACGATAACCATCAAATCGCGAATACCCTATTTCGTTGCTCAATTATGTACGTTGATCGTAGGTTTTCTTGTAGGCTATAATTACAAAGATAAAATAAAATGTGCAAAGTTGTAAACAAAAAATGCAAGAAAACGACTAAAACATTGAAAACAACATATTTCTTATTTCCCCTTTCATTTTTCCGTTCCGATGATAACCATAAGATTAAAAATGCAAGTTTATTGATTTTCTTGAAAAAGGGAGCCAGGTCAGGTCATGAATTGCATGTACCAAATATAAAAGCCCACACACCAAACAAAACTTGTAGTTAATGCTGATAATAAGTTAGATAATAAATATCATGCTATGATATTTATCTCAGAAATGATGTTGTTGTAAAGCTTTTGGCAAACATTTTAATTCGAAAAGTTCATGTCTCATTGAAACCGTTGAAGATGTAAAATGAAGAGGAAAAATAGTTTGTTACAATCTTTTATTCCTTCATTCTATCATGTATGTTCCTTCTCTTTTGACTTTATTAAACACACCATGCAAATAAAACAGCCAACTAACAAACACATATTATACACTGCAATGTCAGTACATAGCTGGCTGTAAGCCGGGTTGACGCTGTAGAACAGAAAATATACGAATATTAAGAATTCTGTAATCTTCATGTTTAATACCCTTTAGCCACACATGAAATGATCTAGTCTTGATGTTTAAGAATTTGACAGTGATCCTGAAAAGCAAAGTGAAATTAGGCATATGTACAGACACAGCACCGTCAGAATCGCGGAATGGTAGAAAACAAAATGAATTTTCCTTTTACGCTAAGAGTGAAAGCCACTGTTACTCTACCAGCCTTACTTCCAAAATCTTTCATTTTTTCAACTTCCAGAAAATTTTGGTGTGAACGAACATGTCTGTTATGTTTGCCTTGATGCTAAATATTGACGTAAAGTTTTGTAATAATCTTGTAGTTTTTCCTCCCACGTTTGTGTACTTTTTCAGCTGATGGGATGATGAAAATGCGAAAAAGCGAGCATGATTTTTCTCACTCACTCAAGCTATGTATGTTAGTGTTGGTAAGGGCTGGTGATGATGATGATGTAAATGATGATGATGGTCACGATTCATGATTATAATTATGATAAGTCGCTTACAGACATCAAGCACGCAAACAAAAGCTAAAAACCCTTTCCCATTTCTTTCCATCATCTTTCCTGCAACGCAACAATAGAATTTAAGCATTATTTTTTTTGCGTTGATGTAAAAAGTACAAAAATAAATCCTCACAAACAGCTAGAAAAGTAAAGAATTTTTCGTTAGAAAAACAGACAACCTTGCCAGGATTACTGTAGGGCATTCACTAGTATTTTTATTCATTTATTTATTTATCCAGTCAGTTTTGTAAAACGTCATGGAAGATATTTGCTTCTCTCTTGTTTTGGTGTTTTGTTGATGGTTGACTACATACACAAATAGAACAGCTTAAAAAAGTCATTTGTTTTGCACAAAATCTGCTTAAAATTTTCCCACATGTTTGTTTTTGCTTATTGCGTCACATTTATGAGAAATATGAAAGCGTAAAAATGAAATCGGAAAAGTTGAAACAAAGCTGTAACTAAAATATATGCGCATAATTTTGGAATGCTCTTCAAACACTTTTTAAATGCATAAAAATTTTCTATGCCATGCCATATGCGAAATGTAGATTGTGACTGTGATGGTACTTCTGATTTCTTTATAATTGTGTGTTTTATTTTCTGTCAACTTTTCTTTTTTTATTATGAATTTACTGCAAAACTTTTTCTCGCATTATGAGGACAAGACACTCTACAGTATAAACTCTGCAAAAAAGTATACATTGTTGTATACCATAGTTTGGTGGCATACTTTTCGTTTTGTGTTGTGTTTGCAAGAAAAAAGGGAGAAAGAATGAAACATGAAGAAAAACAAGCAGTTGTTGCAATTTATTGTGAAAGCATTTCCTTTGCAACTTTGTCGTTGGAAGATTCGTTATAAGAAGTTAAAAGATACGCGCCACCACAACTCTTATTGTTGAATGCGTTCATAGTTCTATATGTTTTCTAATTTGCTGTAATGCTTCCGCTAATGCTAATCCAAAATCAAACATTCTATCTTGGATCTGAGTTGTGCACAAAAACAGCTATTAATAATCTTTCACTTTTGTTCCTATTCTGTCTCTTGTAGTAGCCACTTGTGTAATGAAACTAGCTTTTTGTGAGGTTTACAAAAGAAACAACTGCTAACAAGCCTGAGAGAAAAGAGTGAACTTACCTACATACATATATGCATTCTTTTGTAATATATTACACGCAACAAAGTAAAAAGTAACAACAAAACAGCAGCAAAGTAACTTTTAATTTATGATTTTCATTATTCTCCAATAAATCACGGGAGAAAGGTGGAGAAATATATTAGTCTTCTAGACTTACGCTTTTGGCTACTAATATGAGCTGTTGTGGCGGTCGCTAGTGGTTTTTTTTTGCAAAGTCGCCAGTGGCAGCCACCATGCCTATATGTATTGCTACTATATTTTACCTTCTCTTTAGACAGTATACTTTATTGGGTGTTCTACAAAATAACTTATATTACACGGCTAAGTACAAAGTAATCATATTTTCGTCATCATGCTTGCCAGCTTACCGCCCATGTTACTTTTTACAACAACGGCGTACCTTTTGTTTCGAATTTCAAAAAAACATGTTCATTTCCGGACCTACATGTATGTTTACATTAATACTTGTATTCTTGTACATCTGATGTTTTTTTTGCCCAAGTAATTTTTTTTTGCACTGTTGCGCCTTGAATTTATACGCTGTACAAATTACACCTACGCATATATATTAATAATTTATATGTATGATATTCTTTCTTTTCTCCTCCCCACAACAAAAACAAGGGCACTGAGGAGAAAGCTCGCATAAAACATATTTCATGTCTAATATTTGACTTTGACTGACGTGCGTACGCGAACTTTCTCCTCCATCTTTAGCTTTGCAAATCAAGGCAAACCTACTATTTTTTGCGTTTCATGTATACTCATACTTTATTTTCTCTTTTCAGAATAGCGATACGGGTATCCATTACACTTACGCGTTTTAAGTTTTTTTTTCTTTTGTTGTCTCTACCCTTTCTCTTTTGTGTAAAGTGCAAATAAACACCACACACACGCTCGGCTCGCGTTTGTTTCAATTTCAAGATGTGTGTTGGGGTTTCAGCTTTTTTTGCTTTACATGCCGTTAGTCGCGTGTGTATATTTTCCCTTCACTCATATTTCATCATCATCGTCGTCATCGTAATAAAAAGGTATAATAATGATCAACAACATCGCATTTTACATTATAGTTATGCAGAATAATGTGAAAAATGAAATGGGAAGAGAAAGTACCTTTACCATAAAGCACGCCATATTACTATGCCAAAATAATATGTATTATTTCTCCAAAAGTACACCAGCAGCACCATGATAGTTAATAGTGCAACGACCACCACTGCCAACACCACACATCATGACACGACCACCTACCCACCAACTTACCACCACACGGAAACACTGACAAAAAATATGCTCCACTTTTTTTCTCATAAGTTCATGTAACAATATGGCAATTTATTATTACAACTTTTTTTGCTACGAGTATTTTCTTGCTCGGAGAAAAAAAGCAACTCATTCGGTTTTATTTTTTTGGTTGTTGTGAGTTTACGTGTTTATTACACAAGACACATAGACACAAATTTTGCCATCATACACAGTCAGTACTCAACCATATTTACACCCTAACCATAATACAATACATGAATACAAAGTATGTATGACGAAGAAATCTAAAGGAGAGGGAAAATGTCTTAGCATGAAAACTCGCTTTTGATTTGTAGCTTTAGCTGTACTTTTGCTTTTACTTTCGGAATTTTTTGTGGTGTTTTTTTTCTAGGGAAGAACACATTTCACATCATATATAGATTTCCCATTCCCTTGTGCTTTTGTTATTACAAAGACGAGTTTTTTTCTCTTTGGGATTTTTATTATTATTATAAAATATGATATTGCTCTGAGATATTACTAGTGATGGTGGCAGCAGGAGGAGCATCTTCATCTCTCTGCTGAGCCTTTTTGTCATCATCATCCCTTTTTTACTTGTCTTAATATATTTTACAAGCTTTTCCCGTTTTCCTTTAAACAGGCGGTACAGCTGCATTTTTTATTTAGGGATACAGGGACATTATTCTAATGTACTCCTTTCCCTTTTTAAAACTAGGATTTTTGATTATGATAGAGTTGAAATGGAATGAAAGATAAAAATGTGTCTAAATACTAAATAAAAAGGCAAAGTGAAATATGTTCATAAGCTAGATTACTTGTGTATATTGTTTCGTTTATTTATACATACATGTCTTTCTGAAATAATAACCAGTGGTACCTCAATGAAGTTGTAATTTACAATATGTGCATTGAAATTTTTGTAATTCTATTTTACTCAGAGTAAAATTATAATTGAAATGTTCATCTTACCTGGAATATTTAGCCGTGTGAGGTCAAATTTTCTTAGCACCAATGTTTACTACTCGTTTCAATGTTCCGTGGCAATAATTGGATGGATGGATGAAATCGGATGAGAGGGGACAGGGTAGCGTTTTGTATTTGTTTCCAAGCTGTCACGCCATGATTTCAGATCAGACACTAACACTTTGGATGCGTTGTCCACAATTTGTACGCATATACGGTAGATGAAGTCAAAAGTAAGTTCACAATGACCATC
This sequence comes from Entomobrya multifasciata, assembly GCA_034693345.1. Classification (NCBI taxonomy): domain Eukaryota; kingdom Metazoa; phylum Arthropoda; class Collembola; order Entomobryomorpha; family Entomobryidae; genus Entomobrya; species Entomobrya multifasciata. The sequence goes on from JAQFXM010002143.1 coordinate 11,963, forward strand.
CTTATTTGATTGAGTGATGACAAACGTTGGGATGTTTGGGGCTTTATTTTCGGGTGTTCAAAACTTGGTAGACTATTCACAGTTAAAAATGTATGTATGTACGTACTCCTTATATTTCACTTATTTACACAAACATATTTTGATTGGTTCTATTATTTTTAGTATGTTGAAAGATGCTATGTTGAACTAGGTATATATTGCATGTATGTATCTTCATATTATTTAAAATTGAATTATTACATAGATATAACAAACGACTAACATCGAGTAAGATGAAACAACATATAATTTAGCATCTGAGGGAGATGTCCGCATGTATTTGCTACTTTCTATCTTATCTGTTATGCCTGTACACAACATCAACGAAAATGGCAATGCCTATATTTTGTAGGAAGTAAGAAAACGCTCACAATCAGTCCAGTCATTTTGTGTCTTTACGATAAAGCTACTTATATTCTTTAGGTATTAATATAGAGTAGCAAATATATTTATAAATCAAATCAGACCAGTAGAATGTATTTTGTTGTGAACTTTAGTTGACACTTTTCTCGTTTGACGCAAACGCTCACTCCCACTGTTTTTAAAAAACGTACTTAATTTCTCCCTCAACACTGTCAATTTTTGTTTTACATTTGTTTACAATGTTAAATTATTAAAAGTTTTTGTCCAAAAAAGTCTTTTGTTTTTTGTTGTTTTTTCATGATTTTTAGTATACCAACAAGATAAGCTATGTATCGTATTTTCATTTTTGTATTTATTTTTTTGCTGATTTTTTAAGTATTATTTATTCGATGATGTGGTTGTTGTTCCACATAATTTCACCACAGATTGAAGTCGATTTATCTGTTAAGCTAGCTGGTCACGTCCTAGGTCGTGGCCACCAGAACATGTTTGATACAAGGAGGAAAACGAGTGCATTCTGCCAACTATACATTGAGTAGCTTATAGACGCGCTTGAACCTTGCTGCATTGCTGCCGGATGTTCCCCTGTAAAAAACATGAAAACACACCAAGAATTAATAATTTTGTTGAGAAATTTAATTAAAATATGTATAGAAACATTTATGCATACACTTTAATTCACATGTCATCGTGTAATGTATTTTTCATTTATGCAAATGGCACGATCAACAGTAAACATGTACTTGTGAAAAATTAAACTCAGCAATCAAATTTTTAAAACGTTGTTACATAAAGTGACATCCCATGAAACTGTCTCCGTCCGCGAGCATGAAATTCGGAAAAAGGCAGGCGAAATATTTTAAGACCTCGTTTTGTGGAAAGTTTTAAATAATTCCCTACAGACAGTTATCGTTTTCCCGTGGTTGTAGAAAGAGTGATCACAATCTGAAGTGCTGTCATACACCATCAGCATTTTATGCAGATAAGTTTTATTTCTCTCGCGGAACGAGTGGATTTACAAAGGATGATAATAATTTTGGGAAATAAAAGAGCTTTACTGGCTGACCGAATCATATATTTAGCATTCAACATTTATGCATTTTTAGAGGCTTTACTGGGCTGGACTGGACTTCCAAATAACGAAATGGGCTAGACACTACAATATTCACATAAAATACATGCGGATGTAGGAAAAGGACAAATGTCAAAATAACTGGTAGATTTGGATAAAATAAAATAAAACTTCAATTGCACGGTCTGTGAAAACACATTCCATGATGGTTCGTCAAGCGCAGCAATTCTCTCTAAAACTCTGACATCATCACTTGTTACAAAACTAGAAGTTGCAAATCCTTCAGATCTACTCTCTCATCACCACACTAACCGAATGACATCACAATCAACTCTAAAAAATAGTAGCATGCTATGTTGCATTTAGGTATATTTGCTCAGTCGCCCAAAACTAAACAAATGCTTTCCTGTTGTTTATTTTTTCAGTAAATACTATTCTCTGTAATAAGTAAATCAAGCTCTGTTACTCGCATACCATTTTTATTGAAAAAAAAATTGTGAATGGATGATTATGAAAAGAGAAAGAAAATCCTTTTGATGTATTTTTCTCATGTCACATAACATATCATCATGAGTTTAGGTAACGCTGTAATGGAAAGAAGCAGCGTGCCTTCGGTAAAAGGAGGATAGAATTGTTTACTCTGTAGATTATATGGACGAGAAGAGAACACAATAATGTTTTTGGATATTGGAGCATACAATACAGAGAAAAAAGATGACAGAAAAAAGAAGAAAACTGCACAAAAAGAGCGTTACATAATAATGAATAAGAGAAGCAGTCGCATGTAATGTGATAGTGGACATTATGTGACATGATCTGTTGACAAATTTATATTATGTTATTAATATGTTTGTTTTATACAATAAAAGCATGTAAGAGAAAATTTACTTAATATATTAAAAAATGCACTAACACGTAGAAAGTATGCAAGTAGCATTGTCAGCCTTGTTTGGAACAAATTCATAAAGGTAAACGTAAGGGCACGCTCATTTTGATAAAAAAAGATTTTTCACTTGAGAAACTTTTTTTTAAACTAGGTATTTATTCGGGTATAAAATGGCAGCAATTCTCTGACCATTTTTGTACCATCAAAATAATCATGATGTAATATCTACATACATCTTACTGCACTTGTACGTACATTACATTAGGTACGAAAAATGCAATAAAAGTAATCGCAAATTTTCCTTGTATTCTAGATAAAAAGATCATAAAGAATGAGAAAGCTGGAATTTTTGGGATTCAGGAAAAGCGCCAACCTTCGTATTATACAAGCTTCATACTTACAAACATCCCACGTCATTCAGTGCTACTATGCTCTCTTGGTTTCAGGTTCTTTGCGTTTTATTTATTATTTACATTTTTAGGATGACATAAACCAACTTGAACTGGAGACATGTCAAGGATGAAATATAACGAAGAAAAACTCTAAAACTAAAACAAAGTAAAGCAAGCAGGAAAAAAACCAAAAGCGAAACAACAAAAAGGGACGGATTGAGACGGAGAGTGGAATGGGAGGCCCTCAGAAAAGTACTCACGTATAATAAAAAGTGGCATAGAAATGACAAAATAATTACTCTTGAATACGTAGGATGCATGCAGTATATAATATTTTGCTTAAAGATAAGTCCAAAAGTTTCGTGCTTACATAGTAAGTACAGTGAAAGTGTGGTTGTATGTAAATTTCTCAAAAATCGTCCTTTCCTATATTTAGATAAGAGGATTTTATGAAATTTTCTTACGCACATTTTCTGTGTTCAAGAGATTTCTTTTAGTTACTGCTACTTTCCCTGCATACCTAAAAATTATCCGATTGTTTCTTTTGCTAGTGGTTTGACTAAATGTAAAAAATCTCGAAGTGAGCAGTAGGAACGGAAGTTCACGACTTACCAAGTTACAGAAAACATTTATGTTCATGAGCATGTTGCCTAAAATACTACCTGAAATAACTCTTTCCATATTTGCGTGGAAGAAAAAGAATAAAATTGCTCTGACTAATAATATTGATTCATATTGGCCACTCGCGATTGTTTATTTTTGGCCACGAGTTTATAGCACTAAAATACAACTGGACGTACTTCAGTGTAAATAATGTAAAAAGAACGAAATAATTGTAAACTAAAATTTCAAAATATATTTTGACATACTTCATCTGTCAAATGTAATTCGACACGAACAAGTTGTTTGGAAAACATTTTTTAGGTAAGATGCACAGGGACACAAAGTTTTTCTGAAATTGCGTAGCTTTCAAAGTAGAATAGTATTTAAGATACTTCTAAATGTTGGTCTAAATTACTATGCATGAAGTTGTGTCTGTCGGGATGTCCCAGCAGAGAATACACCGAGAGCACGGAAGTCTACTCTTTTAAATAAGTATACAACCACCCATTTATACATAAATATGTTTACATAAAAATTCTTCTAGCTGCAAGTTCCGCTTTACTTTGTTAAATCACATTGAATTTAAACAAAAAAGACTTAAATGTATTATGCATAAAACAAAATTATCTCCAGTTTTTAACCATAATATTTACACATGTTGATCTTTATACTTCTGTTTTCATTTTTCATCCATCCGGTTTTGATGCAGTGAGGAAAGAATTTAATATTAATATGAATATGTATAAACGTATATACATATATATTCAAACAAAACGTATACGACAAGTTTAGTGGTTATTTCGTAAACAAAACTGATTTAGACACAAAATGGCCAAAATGGGGCTTATAAATTATTAAACAGGAAAAACATCAAATGTGTATGAAAAACGTAGTAAGATGCACAATTTATTTTGTAAAAACTAATGAAAAATAGCAACAGCTTGTGCATCAAAAAATGTTAACAGAAAAATATTAATGTTACATAAAGTGGTTTTCCTTCGTTTGGTATCAAAATATTTTTTATACATTAATAGTAGTAGAAAATGGCACGAGTAATTATGCAAAGTTGTAAGGAGTGTATTTACTAAAAATAGTTAGGAAGAGAAAGAGAGGAAATTAGAATTTTATGAGCTATTAAGTGCAGATGACACTTCAACATAAGAAAAAAGAGGGGTGAACGATTCACATAAGAATTCGTGAGTTTTGAGCAAGTAATGTTACCAAAGATAAGTGGTAAAATAAAATGACGACATCATAGAGGTTTAGGATAAGCACAATATGTCAGCAGAATAGCACAATCTGGGGTATTGTGAAGCGTTCTATGAATATGGACATGGGAGCAAATGTGTATATGCTTTGAAGTTCGTAAAATTGTTGACAAAGTAGACGGGGAAAGTTTGTATTTCAAAAACTTACCATTGAGCACGTGTAGCAGTACACTGGCCGAGTCGAGATTGGAAGGAGAACAAGTATAATTCCCCGAGTCCCGTTTTTCTGCGGATTTGATCACTAGGATCCCAATTGTTGTATCTGAATTCACCTGTAAATTTAAATAAATTAATTTAAACTCAAAATTGATATTTTGTATTGGAGCTCATTTAATTTGTTGGAAGATTACTAGTCCCAAATATAAACAAATATGATACAACAAAACATAATCAAAAGACTCGCAAGGTCAATAAACAATTATATCAATCGAGAAATCGGTAAAGCCGCATCTAAATCAGGCGCCTACGAACTTTTGTAATAATACGCCATTAAGCCATACATTCAAAAATACTACACCATGAAATGCTACATTAGTCTAGAAACTTCATTCATTATTAATTACGATTTGTTCACGTACATAGCTTCATATAATATTTCGCATTACTTATTTGACAACTTTCTATCAGCCAAAATGTTTAGGATACTAATAGAATGGTTGTTAAAGCCTTGAAAACTTTTTTCTTGCAATTGCACTTCCAGCGTTAAATTACACTGTATATAAAGCATGTTTGTTTGCTCATAATAAAACGATAGCGAGATATACATCATGGTTATGGTGTACAACATAGGATGTATGTATGTATTATTACCAGCTACAATTTTAGTTTAAAGAGAAAAAAGGAGTGAAAAAACTATATCCTAAACTTGGTAATGAATTTTATATAATCACTTTAGTCACTATGAAAGTGGGACAGTTAAAAGTTTAAATTGACTATAAATAGTTAGCTAACGACAGAAGAGGCTAAAAAATGTTGTACACAAAGCTATACATTCAGACTCTAGACTATATCGTTTGATCATCCCTTTATTAAGCTTAAACTTTTTTATTGACTATCTCCTTCGAATAAGTTGATTTATTAGCAAAACTCATCTTATTTATCTCCTCATTTCGGTTTTTATACATCTTATCACTTTCACCATCATCATCATCAACAAAGTTGACGCTGGCACTGAAATTTGTACATTTTTATCACATATCAGGCAGACTAGAAAAGTAACGTCGCATATTCTATATTTTTTACTGTATTGGAACCAGCAGTATGCTAGTTTCATCTCTACCCAGAAATGCTTCTACAAGTTCTTATCATACACAAGTTATATGTTTACCGTGTAGTATATATTCACACAATAGGTTTGTTTTATTTTTTTATTGAATGATCATGTGAAATGTGGAGCCAATGAAAACATTTTTCTGCTTCAGACAGACAAGCGCATTCAAAGAAAAAATGTCTTATATTCTTCAGTACTTTTATACTTGAATTTTGCTCTACTCTGCTCAATTTCAATTTGCTATTGGTGTAAAGGTACATAAATATAAACTATACATATAAATATTTGGGAGATGAGAGCGAGTGAAAACTACGAAAGCTGGTGTATTTCACTATTATTTCCTGTACAAGCTATTCACATTAAATTTGATCCTCTTCTTGTGACCTTCTAATATTATTATTACTTTTCTTCTTTACTACTCCACAAACTACAAAAGACGAAAACTTCTTTGTTGGAAATCGATCTTCATTTTGTCTTACACAGAAGGTGTATGAACAAGGAGAAGGTTCCTGAATGAGTGAAGTATTTTGGATGATGAAAAAGAAAAAAGCCTAATATCCATTAAATATACATTTAATATTATGAAGGAAGAACAAAGGAAAGAGGAAAATAGAAAAAGAAAACGTTAGAACGTTTTTTTTTGCAAAATGTGAGTTTACTGTATAAGTTTTATATAATGTTAATACGTGAGTATGTGTATAAATGCTGTTTCGAAGAAAGCACATGGAATCATGATGATTGGGCTAATATGGATGATGTGGCAGGGGTTGTGAATGTGATGGCACAGGACTTGGAACTTGAGCTAGTTAGCAAAGTTATGAAATTAGCCGAGTGTGTGTTAGATTGAAGGGCTCAAGGGAGAAACCAAGATTATTTGGTTTGTTGTAAGCATGCCAGCTAGAGTCAAGTCAGGCTCACTCGTGATCAGAGACTGAACCCTTTCTTTTTTAGAAGCAATGAAGATGAAAAACATGTTCCTCACTCTAGCCCTGCTAACCGATCCGTTTTTTTGTAAAAGTTGGTTGTAATAAATTGTGTGGATGGTCTAGACTTTTGGATGACGTGATATGTTTTTGCAGTTAGATAGAAAGAGAAGATGAGAATAAAATATTGGTATATACACACGCAGAAAAGAAGTTATTGCTAAAATGGTTTACTTAGCCGTTAATGTTAGGATATTGATATTGATAATGATAAAGTAATTTATAAGAGTACACTCTTCTGTAATGTTGACTGAGATGCTGACCATGAGTGTAAAGATGAAGATAATGATAAAGGCAAGGCTAAGAAAAAGAATTGATGTGGGTCTGCTGAGCACATGATAAAATGAAATGAGTAAGTCAACTCTAGAGTCAGAATCGTAATTTACTGGACGAAAAAAAAGAAAATTGTTTTTTACTTTCTTGAGAAAACAGAGTTTTAGCTCTTTTCCATTCTATTCAATCAATAATACAGAACTTTCCTCGGTGTAGCTAATAATTGTTAGTTGGGTTTCATCGTTTTGGAGGAATTGGTTTTACACGATATAGAATGGGGTCACAAAATGTAGTAGACTACATAATACAAAACAGTTTATTTTTAGATAACCAACTCTCAATTAAATACAACACCCAATTCTGTGATCGGCATACAGATACAATTCGTTATTACTTTCTGTATGTTTGGATGCAATTAGTAAGCACTTAACGTGAATAACTATGAAAAAAGGAAATTGCTATTCAGTTTAGTCGAGTTTTTTTATTATGAAAGACATGTCGACGTACTGGAAATCTTCGAGAACTCTATTAAAGCTTTAAAGGGTTTAAAACTGCATTATGCACCTACCAATGCAATTTTAGCTAAAAATAGATTTTTTTACCAGCGAAATACACGCAAGTTGTGAATGCATATAATTATTTTGACCACCAACATAACCAAACAATCCCCTGGAATTTATAGGAAGTTGACGTATGCATGTCAATATTTTTTACCGAAAATAACTCCACAGTATCCAGAATATAAAGTAAATGCTATTTTTAAAGTAAATAAACAATTCAAAAATAAAAATTCCTGGAACCCTAACAAGTCAGGTCTTTACGACGATATTACTTTTCTGTCATCATTGCTTTTCCCACAACTAACTGAATACCGGTAGTTGTGATTACTTTAGTAAAATCAGATATTTTTAAGTCCCCAAATACAAGTCAAAATTTCTTGACTAAAACATGACCCAGCACTGTAAACTGAAATGCGAAGTACAACGTACAACCCTCCAAGTGGCAGTTAAGCCTATGGTATGGCAAAATAAAGTCCCGAATCATGGCGTAACTGGTATCTTCTGATAACTAATAGCGCTGTTTATTATCACGGCTGGAACGTCGTTTTGTTGTATTCAAAATGCAACAAAAAATAACGTTACAGTTCCTATGATATACTCCTCCTCTACCCCATTGCCCTATATATTTATTTTTCTTAACTTTTCAATTTCGATATCTATTAACGTAAATAGCTTGTTATGCATAAAACCTAAAGCACTCTCTTTGTATGATGCTTTTGGAATTGCAGCAAGAGCTAAAAGTGTCACGCAAGTAACGATAATCCCATCCATTTTCATCCAAGAAGAAAAAGTGGCACATATTTCTCCAGTTCTCCATGTGGTCTACTCATTAAAATCGCTGAAATACAACCAAAATAACATGGAGCATATCTTTCCCTTTAAAACATGAATACGTTTACCACAGCATCCTGTAGTATTTTTTGGCACAGTTAAAAGCTTAAAGAGGCTGCTTCATAGCAAATTTTTGTCCTCTAAGCATTTTTTCTTCCTAAACATTTTATCATGGAATCTCGTTTTCTTTTACTTTTATTTTTGGCGAATAACACGCTATTATGATCTTAAAATTCCTAAAAATCTATTATACGTAGTACTTCTCATCTATATTTTGATGAATACCCAATGGCTGCTTTGTTATGGGATTACACAATTGATATACTATACTAACCGTAAGTATGTGAATACTATGTATATGTACATGATTATTATATATTGCCTCATGGTAAGTTTTACCACCCCTGCATTGTAGCTAGGTATTACTACCGCTTCCAGAAAGAATATTATGCCATCATTTTTACAACAAACCCAACAACAACGCAATTCCATCACAAAAATAAAATGCAACCAAAGTGAAAGTTATCATTTTCCTCCTTATTCCCCGCTCTCTTGGTCTTCCCTCTTCTCATGCAAAACAGTAATCAAACAAATTGAATTGAGTAACCTTATTTCTTTTTCAAGGAAAATCCTCAGAAAAAATGTAGACTGTATTTTCTCCTCTTCACTAATATTATATTGCTTTCTACATGCTTTCTTCAGAAAGTTGCATGTGTGTGCTATTGTTATTGTTTGTGAAAAGGCGTAGCTTTTCTTATGGACAACCCATCATAATCATGATCCTAACATTCACATGCAATGTATCTCCATTTACTTTCTGACAGGCAGGTCCAGGTGGTGTTATTCAACTCTCTGAACAGAAAAGTTTGTATATACTATACTTAGTTGAAATTTTCACTCTTACTTTGTACAAAGGGAAAAGCACTGTGAAGTACTCTGTTTGTCTTTTGATGTTGTTGGTTATAGCTTTTGCTGCTTGTATATTTCCTTCAGCGGATAACTTATGAAAGTTCAGTCACTTTGTGAATGCCCCCAGCTTAAAACCACAGAGCACCAAACAAACAGCAAAAGAGACACAATTCTTGTGTAGTGTCATCAAATATGCAAGTAAGCAGTTTGTAGATGAGTCTATGGATGTGTAGTGTTTGGTAGGCAGAGGTATGTTATTTACAACGACATCGTGTAAATTTACATTTTACATGCACTGTATTTGTTTCTGTGTAATTTTCTAAAGTATCTTTACTCAGAAATGACTTCTCCGTGGGAGTAGAATTGCCTTTACCTCTTTCGATTTTAGCATTTGTTTTACTTTTAACTTCCTGTTCATTTTAAGTGATCATGAATCAAGATCACAACGTGATGAAGTTGTAAGGTTTCTCATTCTAAAAGTCATCAGGTATCTGTTACTGTTGCGTACATTAATTTACGATGAAAGCTGTTTGTTTGCATATACGTTTTTAATATATTATGCAAGAACAAAATAACAGTTCTAATGTACTCAAATCACCATCATCAAAAGCCAACGGTCATTAAAATTGTTTCTGTTGAATGGTAAGTATACATCGTAAAGTAAAAATAGGTACTCTTAAACTCTTACATTTATGATCACGATAATGAGTACAAAATGGCTGGAAGTTTCTAGAAGGACGATTCTTTTTTGTAGTGGACTCTCTTGCTATTCCTACTTTAATAACTTGGTTGAATTAAATTATTTTCAATATGAGAATATCGTTGCACCCAAATTGCTACCATCGCCGTCGTTCCTGCAGCCGACTGGCCTTAAAAACTTTTTTTCGTAGGAAGAAAATAGAAACTACAAAAAGCAGCAAGTTTGGAAAGAGGCTATTGCAAAAGTGGCGAGAAGTCAAGTGCATCACAATCACTATTCGCCATCATCATCATTATCATCATTTTACCTTGTAACCAAATTCATGTAAGAGTCCCTTAACGATACTACACACAACAGTCACGAAATAAAATGTAAATAAAACTAAACGTGTAGAGTATTCAAACCACACACGAGCCATTTCAACCGGAACGGAATGCATAATAATGATAATGGCTTTTGGCTGACTTGACTGTACTTTGGCCTGAATAAAAGCTTTTTTCGATCACTCCTGGTGCTCTTCTCGCTAGTCGTCCTTTTCTTTTTGCTTCGATGATTATGTTTACTGGAGCTTGCATATGGCCCAGCCAAACCACCTATCTACTACTTTTACCCATTAGACTACCACATAGCTGTACTGTACATTGTACATGGAAGGCACAAGTTAAGTTAAGCGATGCATTTTTGTATAATTTTCTCGTGTCCTTTTTATAATATGGTACTTGATTTGTAGTAACCCATTAGAATTACGTAAATGTACTTTCGCTCTCTCTTTCTATTTATTTACCACAGAGTACATATACAACTTTCTCATTCGCTATATATTCGTTGGCCTACATTTTATCTTGGAAAACAAAACGGAGAAAAAGAGAAAGCAAGTTATATTTACTGCGTACTTGCTGTAGAAGCAATAAGTATAAAGCAGAAAAGTGCATTCAAAGTATTTCCAGTGTTTTCCAATGAATATAAATACTTCTTTCTTGTTTTTGTCCGTAGGTATTTTTGGTACAAAGTTTTTTGTTTGCTACTGATCTGTTTTTGTAATTTGGGAAGTGGAGAGAGAAAACGGAGAAAATTGGGTCAAATACAGTTCATTCACAATCAGCTGCACTTAAGTAGGAGTAAAGCACAGATTTGCTTTTTACATGGGTGGTGGCGCTAGTAAAGTGGCATCCAATTCAAATGCTAACCAGCCAAATAGATAAACTTTTGGTTTTGTCGCTAGTCAAGCATGTGTATAGTGTGAAGTGTAATAGCAAGTTATCTGTGAAATTGGAAATGGGAGCAAATGTGGAGTACAACATAGGAAGTGTGGCATTATAGTTTTAATACAAACCATGCATAGTAGGATGAGTGGAGTATAAGACCTTTGATCACAGGGATGAGGATCACTTCGCTCGTATTTGTTAATATTATTCCACGGCCACCACCACACCTCAAGCGCAAGATTAATCACTGGATGCTTTCTCCTTGTCTGAGATGACTGGTGATGGTAGTGGCGGCGACAAAGGTGTGAAAATTGCATTTGTGTGTTTATTTGAAATTGGATGGTGAAGGATGAGGATGATTTCATGTTTTTTTTTGGTTTTGGGATTACATGTAACTTGCATTTGCCCATTATCCAATCCACATCCCACATCCCTTTCAAGCATTGTGTCAGCAGCAGCATGGGTTCTACTAAAACCTCTAACGATTATGTTGATGACTAGATGAGTGATAGTGGTTGAGTTAGATAAACATTAATATTATGATTTGTACTAGTTCCGTTGGAAAAACACCTTGAGATCGGGGAGTTTTGAAAGGTAATGCAAATGAGAGCCCTACTTTCACTCGCATTATCGGCACTGTGAGTGAGTTCATCTCTTGATGCTTTTGAGAGTAAAAGAAAAACAATGAGTGGTTTAGTTTTAATTGCGATGTAACAGCCGCGCAATACTGTATGGAGTGCACTTGTGCTATGTGGGTTTTTATTTGCCAAAAAATATACATTTTATTCACGTGAATTCAGCATGATATAAATTAGGTAACTACATATATATCCAAGTATGTTCACTGAATACAAAATGAGTTTAAGCATGCATCTTGCGTAATTTAAAGGTATGCATGAGAGAAAGCAAGATATGTGTGTGCATTGTATGCAGAAGCATATTTCACCAACTACCAGCTACCTACTAAAACTTTGCATTTTAAATTTTGTTAGTTTATTTTTCAAAGTAAACAAACAAAAGCAGCAAAATCTGATGACTACTTAAATTATGAAAAACAATTTCAATATAAAACGTACTTGTTGAAATGAAAAATTAATCCGAGATAAATAAAAAGGGACCTTGTAATCTGATCCAACAAAGCTGAAAATAAGGTTATTTATTGTAATCTTTTTGAAAATATAAACTTACCCTTTCCACAGATTGATGTTTCCCATTGAGACTCACAACTCTGCCTCCGTCGTGATACCAAAATATGTAGGCAGGTTGTTCTAAACTTTGTGTGATGATGCATTTTATTTGAACCGTACTCCCACTTTTCACAAATAGCTCAGACTCGCCTAGTATTTTTGTTTGAGGGACGACAACGTCTAGTTGGACGAACTGCGACATTTTGGGCTCAGTGGTGACCTGACACTCGTACACCCCTGCGTCCCTACTTTGGACGTACTTTATCTGAAGGGTCCACGTGTCCCCATTGTGAAGTACTTGGAATCTCTCGTCGGCTATGAAAGTGTACCGATCTACGGTCAAAATATGCGAGTCTCGTTTACGGATCCAGGATACCTGAAAACACATACAAACATATACATACATGTCAGCAAATTGAATTAAAAATGTTTTACGCTACACTTTCACTGTTCATTTTCGTCTTATTTATTGACATGCTAGCAGTGCAGTTCATTGAACTTATGATTCATCAGTAAGTAAGAATGATTATTATTTGAATTACAAATGTTCATATCAATGTAAGTGCTCCTTCTGCATATCTATCAGAAATGTCTAACAAGGGCAATGCAATAATGAATGCATTCATCCGAGCAATCAATCTCTCGTCTATTTTACATTCTATCCATTTCATTCACGCATCTATCTTAAAAAGCACAAGATTTTCCTTTCTACTTCGAGCCCATTTTCCCACCACATAGCAAACAAAAGACTTCATATGTTCTGATTCCATCAAGGTGTGTAAATACACAATAAACATGACATCAAAATTGCTTGATTTGACAATATCGTTGGGTAAACCTTTTTCTGTCAATAAATCAACGAGTATAGTGAAAACCCCATCAAAAAATTCTTTCGTCAATTCTTCTGCTTCACAAAACGTCTGACAATAAAAACTTTTTAACGGTTAATCTATACACATGTTACGCAAAATAACAGAATGTATTTTAATGAGATTGAGCCAAGGATGATGGTGTCTCTTTTGTGATTACTTGCTTTACATCGTCTGTATTTGAATAAGAATGATCATGAATCAAGTAAAGAAGTTTTCTTTTCAATAAAAGTTCAAGAAGTGCGTACAAGCTAAAAAACGTTCGCCTTTTTTATTCAAAATGATAATAAAATTCATTTGTAAATACCTATATTATTTGACAGAGTATAAAGCAGACACATACCACCACACAACGCAGGCAACGGAGAACGGAGTCAACATGGAAAAGAGTTTCCAACAAGGGAAAATGAAGCGAGACAATACAAGGCATTTTTGACTCAATAGAATTTATGCAGTGATGTTGAAAAAATAGGGGAACTCGAAGAAAATTTTGATATATAATTTAATTTAGGGCACAATAAACTCTGAGAAAAAGTTGGAATGAAAGAGGGAATATTTTTCAATATTTCACACTTTTTGGCATGTTAATAGTATGCCTATAAGCTTTTCAACGTTCAAGAGTGAGTTTTTCGGAGAGGTAGATTAGATTAATAATTTATTTCATAAAAAGTGTTGCCCATTTCAGCATGCTATTTCTTTAAATACACGTCTTATTGTAGTATAGGTTTTCCAAAATTCCAAAGGAAAATCCGACTGTAGTTCAACGAGGATGACACTGATGATGGCATAATCGATATCGTCCAGACACGTAATAGGAGAGATAATGAGGACGCAACATAAGTGGCATGAAATTTTTGTGTAAAGATTTTAAACCAAACAAAGAAGAAGAGTGCAGGGTAAGTTCTAAGATGGAGAGAAATGTTGTATGCATTCATAAAATTTTCTGCTCTAGAAAACACGTTCCCTGAATCTTTTAGAAAATGGAAAGCCGTAAGCTTAATGATTATACTTTTAAAAAATCAGATGTAAAAGAAAACTTTACTTTTTTTATACCAAAGTGAAAGAAGGAGTTGCATAATATTTTTGTTTCCAAAAGATTATTTAAGGCTTTCCGATGCATGCAAAGTATATTACAAA